>JAABOM020064683.1:0-41816 GCA_011800125.2 Solanum clarkiae | reverse complement strand
AACAACAACAACAACAACAACAACAACAACAACAACAACAACAACAATAATAATAATAATAATAATAATAATAATAAAAAGCATGTATTATAGATGCAGTGTGAAGGTATACTAGGGCAGGGGTGTGAAATAAATTAAATGGGAAGTTGAAAGGAAGAAGTGATGTGAAAGCCAAGGAGAAGAGTGTTTAAAAGCGAAAGTAGTTGAGGCTAAAGAGCTTGGGAGCTGATTCACTATATCATATCCTTAGAATCGCTACCTACTCACCTTTAACTTACATTACAACCAAATAAAAGACCTATGTGATCCTTTGAGTTGGATTCCTATTTTAGTGAAGACTTACATTAAGGGCAAGCCTATGGAAATAAGAAGCAACATGAGACATCTGTTGAGAGAGTGAGAGTTATGATTATACTCATCAAAATCCCTCATCATGTTGTTTTAGGTATATACTTGGGTAATTCTTCTTGTGAGGGCACATGATTATTGAAGGTTTTATGACTAGAATAACTCAGAACATAAATTTTGCAGGAGTTCGTATGTATCATAGATTATGATTTTGGTTGTGGTGTCACTTGAATGAGTCAGTAAGATCGTGGAGTATTTGGAAAAACCCCTATGTAATATGTGTCCTTTAATTACTATCGAGTAGTCGTACACATGTGTCTTAATTTGTTCAAGAACGAACAAAGCTCTAAGTATAGGGTGGTAATGTTAGGTGTATTTATACGCCCAATTAGCCAAATTTACTCATGTCCAGAGCCTAGTTAGAGGATAAATTAATAGAGTTTAGGCATTTTTAAGGTAATTTTGTCTTATCTTGCTCATTCTTGGCCGAGAGCACTTTTTGTTGTGTTTTTGAGTTTTTTAAGAAGATATGCATGCTCAGGTTCATAGCTGAAGAATGAGGAAGGATGCAACCATACAATGGGACATGAATAGTCAGCCAGTCTAGGAAACGTGTAGAAGTTCGCATTGCAGACCTATGAAAAAGGTTGATGATTTCAAAAAGGAAGACAAAAAGGCACGAAACATAGTAGGAAGCATAATTCCATGTCACAAACTTAAGAACAGAAGATTCAAAATTTTTCGATTAAGCTAGATTTGTAAAAATGAACATTAGAATAATAAGTACGCATCATTGACTTTGAAGACACAAGGGCAAAATTGATAAATTGAATTTTTAGGTTTAAATACAGTTTTTAGATATTATTTTTATTATCTGATTTTGCTAGGAATGAGAGAGATGAAGACCTTCATCTAGGGTTCATTCTTTTACCTTTTTCTCTTTTTAATCCATTCTTGAATATTTTATTAGGTAATTGTTGTGGTTGAAACAGACAATGAGTAGCTAATTACCCATATTATGGGATTTAGCCATAGACTATGTTCTAGACTTTAATTTTTATGGTTTATGAATGGGTTTTCACATATAATTACTCGTACATTCTTTTTATCTATGTTTCATCATCTAGCCAACGATGGAATACATTTGTTGTCTACTCTAGATTTGAAAGATGTTGGAGTGGCTTAACATAGGGTATAGGGAGCTTGTTTGTCTAGGAGACTAGATCATTCATGTATGGGAGACTGGTGACACCTACCCATCAATCTCGCTTGGTTCAAATATATTATGACAGTTTTAATGCATTCTCAGTGATCATGCCTATCCCCGCTCAACGAGGTAGTTAGGCTATCAATGAGGCGTGCGGCCCTGCTTGGTAAATTAAACCCTGTGAATCAGTAATTAGAAAACCTAAGAATAATCATAATCATTGAGGCTAGAACATATGTCAAAATTGTTATAATCCCAGAATCTCACGTAAATTGATATACACCTAGGCAATCATTTGATCTTAGTTTAGTTAACTCTAAAATATTTTTGTAGAAGTGATTAATAATCATGTTTCTTGAAATAGCATGCATTGTATAACCATCTTTTGTTGATAACCGAGTGTGCATTGAAGTCCTTTGGGTTTGAAATTCCGACTCTTTTAGAGCCACTGTATTACTTGGTTGATCGGTGCTAGGGAAGAAATATTTACCTCCAGAAAAAGCACAATTATGTGTTTATTTATCTATGTGTTTTACCTTGTATTACTTTTCAATTCAAGGAAACTAACATACTTAACTCTTGAGTTGTTTTTCTTTCAACAGGTAACTTAGAATTGATTTGTGATTGATAAACTGGCCGGCCATTCATATTTCACCTGACCAAAATTTTGCGAAGATTCCTTCCCCGGCCGAGATCCATCAAAAGGAAAGGCAATAATGGCTGAAAACAGCGAGGATATACAAGCTTAACGGAGATTACTATGGTAGATCCCGTCACTACCGAATAGAAGAATCTAATTGCACAATTGATGCAACAGATAGTTGAAATGAGGATTGAGATGCAGAGGACCCAAGAACTGACGAACTTGGCCATCGGTACTAACCTTTCGAGTCCAAACAACATGAAGCCTTTGCTCCACTTTGCTCCTCCAACCCAACCCACGAGCCTATCCTGAATAACGAACCCATTATCTCTATCTAAAACACCCCTATCATAGACTTAACCACCCCTAACATATATTACACCAACTCCTTACATCAAGCACCGCGTTGTTTCCAAAACCCAAATGCCAACAACGTCTAAGCCTTCGCTCCTCCTCAAAGTCCCAATATTACTAACCCTCAGATAGGCCCTCCAAAAAACTAGGCCCCTGACCAACATGCTGAAAACCCATCTACCACTCAAACCTTGCCTCCTAAAGTCCCCTTCCATATTCCAGTTCTTACCAAACCATATATTCTGTATGCCACTTACCCCGAAATCAATCACTATGAGGAGAAGAAAAAAGAGTGGAAGGTAAGGAAGAAATTATCAAGCCGAGTATAAAGGAAGAAATCACAAAGGCCATGAAATAGTTCACCATGCACTAGATGTTACAGGACTAAACTATGAAGATTTATGGATACACCTTATTTTGACCTTCTAGAAAGGTTCAAATAATCAAAGTTTGATACCTTCGAGGGAACTGGAAATACTCTAGCTCACTTGAGAGCATATTGTGATCAATTCATAGGTGTCAGAAAAAATGAGGCATTATTGATATGGCTTTTCAGTCGAAGTTTAACCGAGGAGGCCTTAGAATAGTTGCCTCCCAGGAAATGAAGCAATGGGCCAGTTGAAATGCTATATGTCACGACCCAAGCCAAGGGCCTAGATGTGACAAGACAAATGGGAACACGAAGGGATCAAAACAAGCCTCTTAGCATATCAATTATACATCCTTGGTCGCGGAAGCAAAGTAAACAATAACAAGAGATATAATAAAAAGGGAAGCGGGATTAAGGGAAAAATTGATATTCATAAAAAATAAAGAGTCAAGCTCATAGCATAAGTACATCATAATATCTAACAACACCTCTAACATGGAATGGAGTGGGGGCCAAGATATTTTTTGGGCTCACCCTCATAGTGAAAAATGTTCAACATAAAGAAGTCTCAAAATAGCACAAGTAATAAAGATAGTGTCCTCAGACTAGAGGACTCACCAAAGCTTGCTTCAAAGGATCGTAGTAGCCACATGGAGGATGATCAAATGGTGCTCCAGTCCCAACATGGTAATATCATGTAGGCATAGAGTATGTGTTAGTAGTTTGAATACACTAAGTATTTAGGATGCAATGCAATAAGACATAAGTCAATATAGTCAACATGCATAATCATAAGCAGTGGATAAGTATAATCTCAATAAGGCATGCATGATCAATGCTTGAAGTAAAACATGCTTATAAGTCATTCATCTTACATAATATATATATATATATATATATATATATATATATATATATATAAGATACACAAGTGTGGGAAGCAACCTCAACTAACATAGACCAAGTAGCTACAACTTGGAATCCAATGCATGACACCCCCTCAGCAAGGTGGAACGAGCATGATTCCATCCAACTAAGTGTGGTCTACATGCCAAGGCAAACCAAACATGATAACATGTCTAGATGGATCCGCAAGTATAGTAAGGGTAATAATCATAATCCTATGGTGGCACATAGTTTAGATACAAAAGACTTTATATAAGGACCTCTTGAGTCGAGCCCCCATGTTAAGCCTCAATTGGTGCTAAGTCAAATCCCACAGAATACTTGAAGTAATCATAACTTGTATAGCTTGTAAGAAACATAGAAACATTACATATCTCTTGAAACATACTTGACCTCTAATTATGAGCCTAACTTAAAACATAAGAGTAGATTACAATCATATAGAAACCCTTGCTTTAACATCAATGACTCACAAGAGGTAAATATCTTGAAATAGGCTTAGCTTGTAAATTGTAAAATCATAGATAATTTTCATGAATTTAATACATACTTGGAAGCCCTTAATAATCATATAGTCATCAAGCACTTGGTGGGTTCATGATACTAGTTCAAAATCATGCAATTTCAGAGTGAAATAAGATGAGAAAACTTAATGCAAATCAACCCACCAACATGTAGTAAAATAAGTCTAGTCAAACAATATCATATAAAATAATATAGAAAAATAATAATAAGATATTATCTCCAGAATATTTATTTGTAATATAGATAGATTATATGATGGAATCTCATGTAGGTTACCTTGAAATCCATTGCAAAAGTTCCTCACAAGGCATAGCTTCATAGCTCAAAACATGCATAGTACCAATAGATCTAATCAAATCATGGTATAAGCTTGAAATAGATAGTCATGCATAATCAATCAATATTTCATAAAACCCCAACATGATTCATAATAGGGGATATCCATAAGTAATATAATTTGAAAACATGCAATTTTCATGAAAAAGAAGATTGGGCTCCATGGGTGAAAGGACCCAATGAATGAAACCCACATGCCTCAAACTTGGATTTTCTTGAGATGAGCATAAAGGAAACATAGAGCTTGAAGTGAATCCTTGAGTTCCAAAGTTAAGCTTGAGATGCTTGAATTTGGTATGAGATATTTGGTTAAGTCTTGGAGAAGTTTTTATGAGGGCTTTGAGTGATATAGAGTTGAAAAATGACTAAGTATAGGTGATTTCACACTTAAGTGGGTATGGAGCTATGACCCAATAACCTTGGCCAAAATAGAAAAACCAAGGAGAACCTTATGCTGATCCGCATCCTTGGCGCGATGCGGACCCATCGTAAGGCCACTTTTGTACTGGTACGCACCACTGGCGCGTCGCGCGCAGGGCGTGGATGCTCTGTGGAAATCGTATATTAGAGAAATTTATTTTTCACTGTGGGTCCTCTAAAATCCAGGTTATACCCATTTTCCACTCAATGTTTCCCCCGATCAAGAATATGAAGTCGGTTTTTTGATATCACACATGAATTTTGAGATATATGGAAATTGTGATTATGAACATTTCTGAAACACGTTTTGGGGTATTTCAATACCTCCCCTTGGGAAAATCCGTCCCTGAATGTCAAAGAAACATACATGAGAGAAGTAATCATGAAGATTTTAGCTCAACATGAATTCAACAAATTCATTTAAACATCACTTTTGAAAATTTCGACATGAATGCCAAAAATCACCATAAACTTGTTACCATGAACATGAATGTACGCAAAATGATATAAGGGCTGAAACTTGAGAAATGAATTCATATAGAGGACTTAAATTAGTACCTTTGGATTGAGTAGAGTGGAAGAGTTATGGATATCTCTTTCTCAT
Organism: Solanum clarkiae; assembly: GCA_011800125.2. Taxonomy (NCBI): domain Eukaryota; kingdom Viridiplantae; phylum Streptophyta; class Magnoliopsida; order Solanales; family Solanaceae; genus Solanum; species Solanum clarkiae. The sequence goes on along the minus strand of JAABOM020064683.1, from coordinate 36,103 downwards.
GTCAGCTTCGGCTTCCCATGTGGCACTTTGAACTTGTTAATTCTTCCAAAAGACCTTGACGGAAGCTACATCTTTGTTTCTCAACCTCTTCACTTGTCTATCAAAAATCTCCACCGGAACCTGCTCATAGGTCAAATTATCTTCTACAACACCCACAACATCCAAGGGAACTATAGCACTTGGGTCACCCACAATTTTCTCAATGCAGACACATGGAAGACCGGATAAACCATATTCATTCCCATAGGCAACTCCAACTCATATGCAACCTTACCCACTCTTCTCAAAACTTTATAATGACCCATAAATCTTGGGCTCAAGTTTCCCTTCTTGCCAAATCAGACCACACCCTTCATGAATGTGACTTTTAAGTAAACCTAATCACCAACCTTAAACTCAATATCTCTTCTCCTCACATCGAAATAGGACTTTTGTCTACTTTGGGGTATTTTCATTCTCTCCCTTATCAACCTCATCTTTTCCATAGCCTCTATGACAAAATTCGGACCTAGAAAAGCCATCTTCCCCACTTCAAACCACCCAACCGGGGATCTACAACATCAACCATACAAGGCCACAAAGGGTTCCATACGAATGCTTGAGTGGCATCTATTGTTGTTAGCAAACTCAATAAATGGAAGATGTTCATTCCAAATACCCTTAAACTCCAAAACACAAGCTCTAAGAATATCCTCAAGAGTTTGGATAGTCCTCTCGGCTTGACCATCTGTTTGAGGGTGAAAGGCCATCCTAAGCTTAACCTTGGTACCAAGACCTCTTTGGAAGGACCTCCAAAAGTGAAAAGTGAATTGAGCGCCACGATCCAAAATGATAGACGAGGGCAGCCCATGCAATCTAACCAACTCATGTATATAGAACTTGTCATAATCTTTGGAACCATAAGTGAGTTTGATCGGTAGGAGGTGAGCCGACTTTGTCATTCTATCCACAACAACCTAAATAGAGTCAAAATTGTTTCTAAGTCTTAAGAAACCCAACCACAAAATCCATGTTAATATCTAGCCACTTCCAAGTAGGAATTTCTATATCTTGGGCTAGGCCACTCGGCCTTTGGTGTTTGGCTTTCACTTTTTGGCAATTGTGACATCCGGATATGAACTTGACAATGTCTCTCTTCATACCACCCTACTAATATATCTCCCTCAAGTCTGTATACATCTTTGTAGAACCAGGGTGAATAGAATAGGATGAATTATTGGCTCTTTCAATATCAACTCCCTTAAGTCATCAACATTAGGCACACACAATCTACCTTGGTACTTGAGGGCACCATCTCCCCCTGGGAGAAAACCTCCAATTTACCATCTCTCACCAAGGCCTTCAATTTTAGCAAGGCAAGGTTAAGATCTTCTTTTTCCTTTACCTCCTTAATCAAGGAAGATTTAGAACCATTAACAACTATTACACCACCATTTTCAACTTCACCCAACCTAACTCCCAATCTAGCAAACCGGTGAAGTTCCCTAGACACCTCTTTCCCACCATCATCAACATGAGGTAGACTCCCCGTGGACACTCTACTTAGATCATCAACCACAACATCATCTTTTTTCTGGGTGATAATCAACATCATATCATAATATTTAAGGAGTTCTAACCACATTCTTTGTCGCAAGTTAAGATCCTTTTGGGTATGCACATATTGGAGACTCTTGTGGTCGGTAAACACAATAATATGAACTTCATACAGATAGTGATGCCAAATTTTCAAAGAAAATACCACGACTACCAATTCAAGATCATGGGTGGAAAAATTCTTCTCATGCACCTTAAGTTGTATAGAGGCATATGCTATCACCTTACCGTTTTTCATCAAAACACACCCCAAAACAATTCCTGAGGCATCATAATATACCAAGAACCCTTCCAACCCTTCTAGTAGAGGCAAGATAGGAGTGGAGATAAGCTTATCCTTCAAAGTATGAAAAATCTTCTCACATCCATTGGTCCACATAAGTTTTACCTTCTTTTTTGTCAACTTTGTCATACGGGAAGCAATAAAAGAGAAACCATTCACAAACCTCCGGTAATAAGCCATCAAATCCAAGAAACTTCTAATATCCAATGAATTCAAAGGTCTAGGCCAATTTCTAATCACCTCCGTCTTCTTAGGATCCACCGTAATGCCATTGCTCGACACTATATGCCCTAGAAAAGCAACCACTTTCAACCAAAACTCACATTTTTCATATTTTGCATATAACTTCTCCTCCTCAAGATTTACAAAATTACCCTCAAGTTATTCACATGCTCCTCACCATGGGAATAAATCAAAATATCATCAATAAAGACCACCACGAACATGTCATGGTAGGGTTTAAAGACCCTATTCATAAGATCCATAAATATAGCCGGTGCATTAGTAAACCCAAAGGACATAACTACAAACTCAAAGTGCGCATACCTAGTTCAAAAATTCATCTTGGGAATATCACACTCCCTCACCTTCACTTGGTGGTATCCGGACTGAAGATCAATCTTAGAAAAGTGACTAGCCCCTTGAAGTTGATAAAAAAGGTCTTCAATCCTTGGTAGAGGGTACTTGTTCTTTATGGTAGCCCTTTTAAGTTTTCGGTAATTAATGTACATGTCAAGACCCAAACATAGGGCCTAGACGTAACTCGGCGCATGGGGAACCTGAAGGGACCCCAAGGAATCCTCTTAACATATCATTACATATCTTTGGTTGCGGAAGCAATAAAATACATCAAGAAGTAAATAGGGATAAGTGGGGCTAAGGGACCACTTTTATATCATAAACAACAAGAATCAAGAGAGAATCAAGCTCATAGCATTATACAAAACATGTCTAATAACACCTCTAAAACTTAGATGCTTAGTGGGGGCCAAGACAAGCTACTGGGCTCACCCTCATAGTCAACATATACATAAAAGAAAGATAGTTTTAGAACATATTATGAGATCATAAACATCGTCCTCGAAATGGAGAACTTACCAAAGAGCTTGAGAGAAGTCGTACTAGCCACATGGAGTAGGATGATCAAGTGGGGCTCCCATTCCTATATGGTGACATCATGTACGCATAGAGTATGTGTTAGTATGTTTGAATATACTAAGAATGTAGGATGCAATGCAACAAGTGATAGGTATCATAAACGAAATGCATAACATAGGCAATGAATAAGCATATAGCAATATGGCATGAATAAATGATACTTGAAGTAAACTCATGCTTATATAGAACATAATACATATGTAAGGAGAGACCATTATTAGTGAATATCCAAGGCCTACCACCCCCTTGGAGAGGCGAATGAGGTAGGAATCCCTCAATAGGTTGATGAGGTACAAACCTTCCAATATGGTTGATGAAGTACAAACCCCCCCCCAACGTGATTATCAAGGTACAAACCCCTCGACATGGTTGCACGGGCCTACCACCTCCTGAGCAAGGCAACCGAGGTACAAACCCCTCAAAAAGGTTACCCAGGCCTACAACCCCCTGAGTGAGGCTTGGTCAGTTCCCAACACTATAGAGATGATATCATATACATACATTTCTTTCATCATCATATAGTCATTCAACTCATAAGATATGCATTGGACCTTCAATTCGTCAACAAAATCATAATCAGACATTTTATCAAACACTTGGCGGGTGTGTAATGCCAGTATAAAATCATGCAATTCAAGAGTGAAATCATGCGAGAAAATTTAATGTAAAACCATCAATAGATACTTGGTAACACCCTCAAGCAATATACATCAAAATCCTTCATCAAATCTCACAATATATCTTAGATTCATAGCTTAAAACATGCTAAAACAATCATAATTTCATGAAACCCCAACATAGTATGCAGTGAAATTCATTGTAATACCCACGAGTAAATCAACTCTAAATCATGCAATTTTAGGTAAAAGAGAGCTTGGGCATCATGGGTGAAAGGAACCAATAAAATAAACCCACATACCTTGACTTTGGAGAATCCTTGAAGAAGATTGGAGATGGAGACTTGAAGCTTGAAAGAACCTTAAGATTCAAATGAGTTTTGGGACTTGAAATTTGGAGTTGAAATATTGTCTAAGTATTTGAGAGATTATTTGGGAATGTATTGAATGGTATGAGGGTGAAATAAGGCTAAGTATAAGTGCTTTCACGCATGGGAGCACTTAGGCCCATGACCCAAAAGTCTTGGACCGACTTAAGAAAACAGGTTATTTTTAACACACTGGCGCGTCGTACCAACAACACATATTACTCACTGGAAATCGATTTTTGGAAAAATGAAATTGCAATTCGTTTGCTCTAAAATTGGGTGAGACCCACTCCCCACTCAATTTTATCCCCTCAATAAGAATATGAAGTTGGATTTTTGATATCACGCACGAACTTTTAGATATATGGAAATTACGATTCCGAGCACTTCTGAAGCACATTTTTGTGGACTTTTTGGGGTCATTACAATATCTCCTCTTGGGAACATTCATTCCTCAATGTCAAAGTAATGTACATGAGAAGAGTAATCATGAAGAAATAAGCCCCAACATGAATGCAACAACCTACTTAGAACACCATTTTCAAAATCTCAACATAAGTGTAAAATCACCATAAACTTTGTCAATATAAACATGAATGCATGCAAATGACATTGGGGTTGAAGTATAAGATTTGGAACCATAAAGAAAAGGGCTTAACGTGTTATCGTAAGATTGAATTGAATGAAGGAGATACGGATATTACTTCTCTATGCCCGCTCCAGGTCCCCGAGAGACATTTTCGACTTGATGATTCTTCCAAAGGGTCTTAATGAAAGCCTCAGTCTTGTTCCTCAACCTCTTTACATGTCTATCCAAAATCTGAAACGGAACCTCTTAATATGTCATGTTTTCCTCAATAACATCCACAACATCCAATGGGACAATAGCATCAGGGTCACCCACCTATTTCCTCAACATAGATGCATGAAACACCTAATTAACCAAATTCATTTCACTAGGCAACTCTAACTCATAAGCCACCTTACCAATCCTCCTCATTACCATATAAGAAACTAGATATCTTGGACTCAACTTTCCCTTCTTACCAAAATGAACCATACCCTTCATGGGCGAAACCTCCACATAGACCCAATCACCAACTTTGAATTCAAGATCCTTTCTTCTCACATCGGCACAGGACTTTTGGTAACTTTGGGTCAACGTCAACCATTCTCTAATCATCCTAACCTTCTAAAGAGCCTCCATAACAATATTAGGTTCCAACAAAGCCGCCTCTCGAACCTCAAACCACCCAACTGGTGATCTACAACGCATACCATAGAGAGCCTAAAAAGGAGCCCTACCAATACTAGAATGGTAGCTATTGTTTTATGCAATCTCAATCAATGGAAGATGATCATCCCGACAAACCTTAAGCTCCAACACACAAGCCCTAAGAATGTCTTCAAGAGTTTGGATAGTTCTTTCGGCTTGGCCATCCATTTGAGGGTGAAAGGCAGTACTAAACTTTACCATGGTTCCAAGACCTCTTTGGAAGGACCTCTAAAAGTATGAAGACAAAGGAACCCGTGCAACCTCACCAATTCATGAATGTACAACCTAACAGAATCTCCCCATATGTAGTCTTAACCGGTAAAAAATGAGCCAATTTTGTCATCTTATCAACTACAACCCAAATGGAATCAAAATCCTTTCTAGTCTTAGGAAACCCAACCACAAAATTCATGTTAATCTCTTCCCACTTCCAAGTAGGAATCTCTGTGTCTTGGGTTAGGCCACTCGGCCTTTGATGTTCGGCTTTGACTTGTTGGCAAATATGGAAGCTGGATACAAATTTGGTAATGTCCTTCTTCATGCCTCCCCACCAATACACCTCTCTCAAATCTCTATGCATCTTAGTAGAACCGAGGTGAATAGAGTAAGAAGAACAATGAGCCCCATCAAGAATCTTTTCCTTCAAGCAATCAATAGAAGGAACACACAACCTACCTTGGTACCTAAGGGAACCATGTCCCCCTTGGGAGAAAACCTCCACCTTACCCCCTTTCACCAAGGCCTTCAATTCTAACAAGGAGAGATCAAGATCTTGCTTATCTTTCACCTCCTCAACTAATGAAGATCTGGAGCCATCAACACCAACAACACCACCATTATCAACCTCTTCCACCTGACTCCCAACTAGCCAACCGATGGACCTCCCTAGCCACCCCTTTGTCACTATCATCAACATGAGCTAGGCTACCCATATACACCTTACTCAAAGCATCCACGATCATATTATCCTTATCGGGATGATAATGCACACTCATATCATAGTCCTTAAGAAGTTCGAACCATCTCTTTTGTCTCAGTTGAGATCCTTAAGAAGTTCGAACCACCTCTTTTGTCTCAAGTTGAGATCTTTTAAAGTGAAGACATATTAGAGACTCATATGATCGGTTAACACATCAACATGCACCCCATACAAATAGTAATGCAAAATTGCCAAAGCAAGGACCATAGCGGCTAACTCAAGATCATGGGTAGGATAATTCTTTTCATACACTAAAGTTGTCTAGAAGCATAGACTATCACCATACCATTTAGCATCAAACCACCACCCCAAAAATTCTTGAAGCACAATAATACATAACAACCCCTGCAATCCTTCCGATAGAGCCAAGGTAGGGGAAGACACAAGCTTAACCTTCATGGTTTGAGGAACTCTATTCACACTCATCAGTCCACTCAAATTAGCTTTACTTGGGGTCAACTAAGTCATAGGAGAAGCAATGAAAGAAAACCTATACAAAAACCTCCGGTAATACCCGCTAAGTCCAAGCCGCCCCTAATATCCGACGGGGTCAACGGTCTTGGCTAATCCCTAATCACCCTTGTTTTATTAGGGCCCACCTTAATGCCATCACCTGGTACCACACGACCTAGGAAGGCAACCTATTACAACCTAAAACTCCCATTTCTCCTATATAGCACCAAACTTTCTTCCTTAAACTTTGGACTAGTACCCTCAAATGACACACATGCTTCTCCTCACTCCCGGAGGCAAACCAACATATCACTACCAAGGACCATCACAAGCATAAAAAGGTAGGGTTTAAAGGTCCTATTCTTGATACCTATAGAAATAACCAGTGTTTAAGTCAAACTAAAAGGCACCACCCCAAATTCAAAGTATCGAAAAGGCATTCACTAAATCATTGATCTTCGGAAACAACTCAATAGAAGTAACTTAGATTCAACACCCCTAATTCTTACGAGATGATAAATGTAACCCTTAGAGATCAATTATTCCTTAAGAAAAGAAACAGACTTACCTCTTCATAACCATATTACAAGCCCCCACTCAAAGAATGGTTTATTAGGGAATTGGAATCTAACTCTATGGGCCCTACAATCAATGGAGACACAATAAGCATGCAACTAACCTATCCCAAGTATGATATCAAAATCCACCACATCAAACCCAACAAGGCACAAGGCGAGACCTAATGCAATATGGACATGGAACAATACCTATGAACTTTCTAACAACAATAGACTCAAACAAAAAAGGGAAGGGGTAGACTACAAAGGTTCACACAACAATCCAAACTTACTTGAATCCCACTGGCAATAAGGAAGAATAATGAAAGAGATAGTGGCACCTGGGTCCATTAACGCATACACATCAAAACCAAAGGAAATTTCAACATATCGATAGCAATGGCAGGTACCTCATCCCCTTCTTGAGTCCTTTGATCAACATGACCACCTTGTCATTGTGGTTGGCCATTCTTACCTTCGTTGTGAGCATGTGGACATTCCGAAATTTTGTGGCCCATCTTACCACACCCAAAGCATGCACCTTTGTTCCTCAAACATGCACCACTATTATTACTCCTACATTTTGGGCATCTAAGATGAGTCACCCCATCATCACCCCCTTAACTCTTATTGTGTTCACTAGGACAATCCCTCATCTTATGCTCCTCTTCACCACAACTGAAACATGCATTGGTGCCCCTCAAACTTGGGTTCTATGCACCTTACCATATGTTGGACACATAACATCATATTTATACTTGAGACTTTTTAACTTTCCTTCAAAATGGGCCCTCTTAGCCTCACTACCCCTTCTCTTACCATTTGAAGTCTCGGGAGCACTCACTTATTGATTGAGGTGAATCATTAATTTTTTCACTACTTTAGCCAATACCCATAGAGCATTGTGAACCTTTGCATTCGATATATCGCCATCCTGAGTAGCTTGAGACATATCCTGAAATGTAACTGTTAGGGATTAGCAATAAGCTATAGGGGACCTAAATCTATCTCACGACATAGATCATGAAGAAGTGAAACATTTCCTAGAATGCCTCATAACCTCCTATTCATAGTTGTGGCGTGCTTCACAACCATTAATAAGACTCTAATCGACGCACTTTGTTGATGCCGAGGACGTAATAACCTAGTGCTCTTATACCAAGTTTGTCAGACCTAAGCCTAGGGCCTAGACGTGACACGACACATGGGGAACTCGAAGGGACCCCAAACAAGCCTATTGATGTATCATTACACATCCTTTGTCGTGAAAAGAATAAAATACAACAAGTAGTAAAAAAGGATAAACAGGGCTAAGGGACAACTTTTATATCATAAACATCAAGAATCAAGAGAGAGTCAAGATCATAACATTATAGAAAACATGTCCAACAACACCTCTAAAACTTAGATACTTAGCAGGGGCGAAGACAAGCTATCGGGATTAGCTATATAGTTAACATATACGTAAAAGAAAGATAGTGTTAGAACGTAGTATTAGGTCATAAACATTATCCCCGAAATGGAGGACTCACCAAAGTGCTTGAGAGAAGTCTTGCTAACCACGTGGAGAAGGAGATCAACTGGGGCTCCGGTTCCTATATGGTGATATCATGTAGACATAGAGTATCCATTAGTATGTTTGAATGTACTAAGTATGTAGGATGCAATGCAACAAGTGATATGCACTATAAACGAAATGCATAACATAGGCAATGAATAAGTATATAACAATATGGCATGAATGGATGATACTTGAAGTAAAATCATTCTTATATAGAACATAATACATGTGCAAGGAGACGTATCAACCCCCCAACATGGTTGAAGGATTACAAACCCCCCAATGTGGTTATCAAGTTACAAACCCCTCGACATGGTTGCATGGTCCTACTACCTTCCGAGTGAGGAGATCGAGGTACAAACCCCTCAACAAGATTTCCCGAGCATACAACCCCCCAAGTGAGGCTTGTTAAATTCCCAATACTATAGAGATAATATCATATAAATACATTCTTTTCATTATGAAATAGTCATTCAACTCATAAGACATGCATTAGACCTTCAATTTCTCAAGAAAATCATAACCGAATATTTTATCAAGCACTTGGTGGGTGTGTAATGCTGGTGTAAAATCATGCAATTGAAGAGTCCAATCATGCGAGAAAATTCAACATAAAATCATCAATACATATTTGATATTACCCTCAAGCGATATACATCAAAACCCTTCATCAAATCTCACAGTAGATGTTAGATTCATAGCTCAAAACATGCTAAATAAATCATAATTTCTTGAAATCCAACATACTATGCAATGAAATTCATCTTAAATAGGACTTATGAGCAAATCAACTTTAAATCATGCAATTTTAGATAAAAGAGAGCTTAGGCATCATGGTGAAAGGAACCCATGAAAGAAATCCGCATAACTTTGCTTTAGAGAATTCTTGAAGAAGATTAGAGATGGAGACTTGAAGCTTGAGTGAGAACCTTAAGATCCTAATGAGTTTTGGGACTTGAAATTTGGAGATGAAATATTGTCTAAGTGTTTTAGAGAGTGTTTGGGAATGACTTGAATGATATGAGGGTGAAATAAGGTTAAGTATAGATGTTTTTATGCATGGGAACACTTAGGCCCAAGACCTAAAAGCCTTGGACCAACTCAACAAATCTGGGCATTTTTAACACACTAGCACGTCGCGCCAGCAATGCGCATTACTCACTGGAAATCAATTTTTGAAAAAATGAAATTGCGATTCATTTCCTCTAAAATCAGCGTTAGACCTATGTCCCACTCAATTTGACCCCCTGAACAAGAATATGAAGTTAAATTTTCAATATCACGCACGAATTTTGAGATATATGAAAATTACGATCGGACACTTTCGAGGTACATTTTCGGGCACTTTTTGTGGTCGTTTCGTCACATTCTAACAGAACCATCCTTGTTCATCACAAATAACACCGATGCACCACAAGGTAACTTACTAGTCCTTATGAAACCCTTTTCCTACAAATCCCTCACTTGTTTCTTTAACTCTAATTCTGTTGGAGCCATATGGTAAGGGGAAAAGGAAATAGGTTGAGTATCGGGAAGGAGGTCTATACTAAAGTCTATTTCCCTTTTGGGAGGAACGTTGGGAAGCTCATCGACAAAGACATCAAGAAACTCATTAACCATCAAAACTAACTCAATCGGAAGGACTTTGGACCCAATATCCCTAACCTTCACAACATCATAAAGGCAACCATTAGAAATCAACTTTTGGTCTTCAAGGCAAGAAATGAACCTACCCTTGACCACAACATCACAACTTTCCCACTCAAGGACGGGCTTATTAGGGAATTGGAATTTAACCCTATGGGTTCTACAATCAATAGAAACATAATATGCATGCAACCAATCCATTCTAAGAATGACACCAAAATCCACCATATCTAATTCAACAAAATCAGAAGGCAAGACTTTATGCACTATGAAAGGAAACAATTTCTATAGACTCTTTTAGCCACAATGGACTCACCAACGGGGGTTGACACTTCATAAGGTTCACATAACAATTCGAGACTAGCATGAAGCTTTTTTGGCAACAAAAGGAGTAATGAAAGAAAGAGTGGCACCTGGATCAATCAATGCATACACATCAAAATCAAAAAACTTTAACATACCGGTGACGACATCGGGAATCTAATCCACCCCTTGTCTTCCTTGAAGAGCATAGAATCTATTCTACCTTAGAGCACCCCCTTGTTGGCCTCCCTTAGCCCTGGGACTCGCATTTTCACCTTGGCCTTATAGACGACCATCTCTACCTTTTTTTACCATGAGGACAATCAATAACTTTGTGACCCATTTCACCACAAACAAAGCAGGCATTAGAATTTCTCAAAGAAGGACCACTATGATTCTTTTCACACCTTGGGCATCCAGGATCTGTCATTCCTCTATTACCACCTCAGAATCTTAGGTTGGTCACCCTACCATTGGAAAACCTCTTGTTAGATGCATTGGATGACCCTTGGCCTTAGAACTTGTGGCCTTAAGAAAATCGACCACCCTTAAAACCTTGGAAACCACTTTCAAAATGAGCCCTCTTGGACTCACCACTTCTTCTTTTTCTAAGGTTTTCTCCCTCTAGATACCTGGCATAAGTCATGAGCCAAGACATGTCTATATATCCTACTAGCATGGCACTCATTGACTAAGTTGGACACTCCTGACAGAAATTTTTTCATTCTTGATCTTTGATATGTTACCAAATAGGGAGCATACTTGGAAAGCTTGTTGAACTTGAGGGAATACTCCCTCACACTCATGGAACCTTACTTAAGGTTCATAAACTGTTTCATCTTAGCCTCCCTTAGCTCTATAGGAAAGAACCGGTTGAGGAATGCGGCTTTGAATGCTTCACAAAGGATAGCATTATCACTCCCCTTCTCCAACTTCCATTGTGTAAACCAAATTTGAGCCACTCCTTTGAGTTGGTAGGCTGCTAACTCCCTCTTTTCTCCTGAATTGACCCCATTATAGATAGTACCTTGTACACCTCTTCTATGAATTCTTGGGGATCCTTATCCATCTTAGATCCATGGAATTTCGGTGGGTTCACTCTTGTGAAATCCCTCACTCTAGAAGCCGGAGTGGGAGCCTGAGGTGCTTGGGCCCCTTAGTTAATTTGGTTGGTCATGGCATGAGCCAACATTGTAATAACATCTCAGAACTCATCTTGGACTACCCCTCTACCTTGAAGAGCGGGAGGGGCCGGTTGCTCCTCGACTGTATGGGCTCTTATTAGTCTCCCTCTTGGAATCGGCATGATATAGATGTGTAAAGAGAATTCGCTAGGGGAAAAGCCTTAAACGTACATCTAAAGTACGATATAGACCATGAAGAAATGAAACATTTCCTAAAATGCCTCATAACCTCCCATTCATAGTTGTGGCGCGCTTCACAACCATGAATAAGACTCTAATCGATGTAGTGTGTTGGATTCCGAGAAGCATTAACAACTTTGTGCTCTGATACCAAGTTTGTCATAATCCAAGCCTAGGTCCTAGATGTGCCATGACGAATGGGAACCCACAGGGACCCAGACAAGCCTCTTAGCATATCAATTACACATCCTTGGTCGCTGAAGCAAAATAGATAATAACAAGAGATATAATAAAAAGGGAAGCGGGACTAAGGAAAAACTTATAATTCATAAAAATAAAGAGTGAAGATCATAGCATAAGTACATCATAATATCCAATAATACCTCTAACATGGAATGGAGCAAGGGCCAAGACACTTTCCGGACTCACTCTATTAGTAACAAATGTGCAACATAAAAAAGTCTTAAAATAGCAAGAGTAATAAAGATAGTGTCCTCAGACTTGAGGACTCACCATAGCTTGCTTCAAAGGATCATACTAGCAACGTGGAGGATGATCAAATGGTGCTCTAATACCTACTTGGTAATATCGTATAGGCATAGAGTATACATTAGTATATTTGAATGCACTTAAGCATGTAGGATGCAATGCAACAAGACATAAGCCAATATAGTCAACATGCATAATCATAAGCAATGGATAAGTATGATCTTAATATAGCATGCATGATCAATTTTTCAAGTAAAACATGCTTGTAAATTATTCATCTAACATAATATATATATATATATATAAACATGTGTGGAAAACGACCTCAATCGACATAAAACAAGTAGCTACAACTTGGAATCTAAGGCATAACACTCCCTCGGTAAGGTGGAACGAGCATGACACCCCCCGGCTAGGTGTAGTCTACTTGCCAAAGCAAACCAAACATGATAACATGACTAGATGGATCCACTAGAATAGCAAGTATAGTAATCATAATCCTATGGTGGCACATACTTTAGAGACAAAAGACTTTATATAAGGGCTCCTAGAGTCGAGCGCCTGTCTTAAGCCTTAATCGTTGCTAAGTCAAATCACATGGAATACTTGAAATAATCATAGTATAGCTTGTAATAAATATGGAAACATGGAATTAGCATTTCGTAAAACATACTTGACCTCTAATTGTGAGCCTAACTTGAAACATGAGAGTAGAGCATAATCATACATGAACCCTTTCTTTAACATGAACGGCTCACGAGAGGTAAAAACCTTGAAATAGGGATTAGCTTGTAACTTGTAAAATCATAGATAATTTTAACGAATTCAAATACATACTTGAAAACCTTAATCAACATATAGTCATTTAACTTATAAATCATGAAACAGATCATCAATAACTTGAGAATTCTTGACTTGCCATTTTATCACACACTTGGTGGGTTCATGATACTAGTTCAAAATCATGCAATTTGATAGTGAAATAAGATGAGAAAACTTAATGCAAATAAACCCACCAACATGTAGTAAAACCCTCATGTAGGGTACCTTGAAATTCATTACAAAAGTTTATGATAAAGCATAGATTCATAACTCAAAACATGCATAGTACCAATAGGTATAATCAAATCATGGTACAAGCTTGAAATAGATAGTCATGCATAATCAATTAATATTTCATAAAACTCCAACATGATTCATGCACATTATTCATAATAAGGGTACCCATAGGTGATACAACTTGACAACATGCAATTTTCATGAAAAGGAAGGTTGGGCTCCATGGATAAAAGGACCCAATGGAATTAACCTACATACCTCAAACTTAGGTTTTCTTGAGATGAGCTTGAAGGAAACTTAGAGCTTGAAGTGAATCCTTGAGTTCCAAAGTTAAGCTTGAGATCCTTGAATTTGGCATCAGATATTTGGTTAAGCCTTAGAGAGGTTTTTGTGAGGACTTTGAGTGATATAGAGTTGAAAAATAGCTAAGTATAGGTGATTTCACACTTAAGTGGGCGTGGGTTTATGTGAAACTCCCCAAAAATATGCCTCAAAAATGTCCATAATCATAATTTTCTTATATTTTAAAATGTGTGTGATATCGAAAATCTAACTTTATATTCTCGATAAGGATGTAAAATTGAGTAGGAAATGGGTATAACTCGGATCTTAGAGGACCCATAGTAAAAAATAAATTTCGCTAATTTACAATTTTCAGAGAGCATCCGGTCATGACAAGACGTAGACCAGTGTTGATGTTTTCTTAATTTCTCCTGTGTCGGCAAAGGGCATTGAGGTCATAGCGCCATGCCCACTTATGCCAAAAACACCCATACTTAGCTATTTTTCAAGTCTATATCACTCAAGACCCTGTCAAAAACTTCTCCAAAACTTAAGCAACTATTTCATTCAAATTTCAAGGATTTCAAGCTTAATTTTGGAACTCAAGGATTCACTTCAAACTATAAGTTCTCTTCAATCTCATCTCAAGAAAATCCATGTTTGACGTATGTGGGTTTCATCCATTAGGTCTTTTCACTAATGGAGCTCAATCTTCCTTTTTATTAAAATTATATGTTTTCAAGTTGTATCATCTATGGGTATCTCTTATATGGATTATGATTATAAATTATATTGGAGTTTTATGAAATATTGATTGATTATGCATGTCTATCTATGTCAAGCTTATACCATGAATTGATTTTATCTATTGATACTATGCTCGTTTCAAGCTATGAAACTATAATCTATTATGAGATTTGATGATGGATTTCAAGGTATCTTACATGAGGATTTTACTATATGTTGGTGTATTGATTTACTTTGAGTTGTCTCATATTATTTTCACTCTTGAATTGCATGATTTTGAACAAGCATTATGCAACCACCAAGTGTTTGATGAAATGCTTTGACAAAGATTCTCAAGTTATTGATGATCTATTGGATGGTTGACAAGTAAATTGACTTTACAATGATTAAGGGATTATATGTATGCATTGAATTTATGAAAAATATAGGATGTTGCAAGTAGACCACATCTTGTTGGGGGGTGACATGCCCAATCACCTTGTTGAGGGGGTAACATGCCTCAATCACCTTGTTGGGGGGTGACATGCACAATCACCATATTGGGGGGTGACATGCCCAATCACTATGTTGAGGGGTGAGTACCTGAATTACCTTGTTGAGGGGTGACATGTCCAATCACCTCGTTAAGGGGTCAGTACGTCAATCATTTTATAAGGGGGTTACATGCCTTGGATTCCAACTAGTAGTTCGCTTGGTCTATATTGATTATGGTCTCTTCCTACATGTGATATGTACTATGCAAATTATATGATTTACATGCATGTTTTACTTCAAGCACTGATCATGCATGCCATATTGATATTATACCTATCCATTTCTTATGATTATGCATTTAGACTATATTATCTTATGTCTTGTTGTATTGCATCCCACATACTTAGTACATGCAAATGTACTAACGCATGATCTATGTCTACATGATATTACCATGTAGGAACCGAAACACCTATGGATCATCCTGCATGTCGCTAGTTCAGTGCTTTGGAGATAAGTTTTGGTGAGTCATCAAGTCTGAGGATGCTATCTATGCTACTCTTGTTATTTGATATTTCTTTATCTTAAACACTTAATACTATGAGGTTGAGCCCATAAAGTGTCTTGGCCCCCTCTCCATTCCATGTTAGAGGTTTTGTTGGATAATTGATGTACTTATGCTATGAGTTTGACTTTGTTATGCTTTTATGAATATCAAGACTTCCCTTAGCCACATTTCCCTTATTTTTGTCTCTTGTGTTTTTTATTTTTCTTCTAAGACCAAGGATGTGTGAATGATATGCTAAGAAGATAGTTTGGGGTCCCTTCGTGTTTCCATTCGTCATGTCACGTCTAGGGCCTATGCTTAGGTCGTGACAAACTTGATATCAAGTACTAGGTTGTTTATGGTCCTCAAAATCCAATGCACTATGTTGATTATAGTGTTATTCATGGTTGTGAAGCATGCCATAACTATGAATGGGAGGCTATGAGGGATTTTAGGAAATGTTTCACTTCTTCATGATCTGTATCACGCTTTGGATGTAAGTGTAAGGTTTTTTGCCCTAATGAATGTTCCTTGTTATTCTAGATCATGCTGATTCCACGAGGGAGAATAAAGAGAACCCATCCACCCAAGGAGCAATCGGCCCATCCGCTCCTCAAGCTCCTCAAGGTGGAGGGGTAGCCCAAGATGAATTCTGGGATGCTATAACAATGTTACCTTATGTTCTGAATAACCAAATTTGTCAAGGGGTCCAAGACCCTCATTCTCCCACTCCTGCTTCTAGGGTGAGGGATTTCACTAGAATGAACCCGCGGAGTTCCACAGATCCAAATCGGAAGAGCATTCCCAGGAGTTCATCGATGATGTGTATAAAGTGCTATCTAAATATGGGGGTCAATTTGGAGGAGAAAGTGGCCTACCAAATCAAAGGTGTGGCTCAAATTTGGTTTAGATAATGGAAGTTGGAGAGGAGGCATGATGATGCTATTCCTTGGGAGGAGTTCAAATTCACATTCCTCAACCGATTCTTTCCCATCGAGCTTAGGGGGGCAAAAATGATGGAGTTTATGAACCTTAAGCAAGGTTCCATGAGTATGAGGGAGTATGCCCTCAACTTCAACCAACTCTCCAAGTGTGTTCCATAATTGGTTGCCGAGCAGAGATTAAGGATGAACAAACTTATGTCGAGAGTGTCCGACTTGGTTAATGAGGAGTGTTGTACTGCCATGTTAGTGGGTGATATGGATTTGTCCCATCTTATATCATACGCTAAGCAACTAGAGGGATAAAATCTTAGAAAAAGAAGAAGAGGTGAGTCCAAGAGGGCTCATTTTGAAGGTGGATTCTAAGGTACCAAGGGTGGCCGATTTCCTCAAGGCCACAAGTTCCAAGGTCAAGGGTCTTTTAATGCTCCTAATAAGAGATTTTCTAATGATTATCCAAGATTCCAAGGCACCGGTGTTGGGGTGCCTAACCCTATGTGCTAAAGATATGGTAGGAACCATAATGGCCTATGTTTAAAAAATCTTTAATGCTTGCTATGGTTGTCATGATATGGGTCGTAAGGTGATTGATTGTCCTCGTGGTCAAAACAAAGGTAGAGATGGTCTTCCATAAGCTAAGGTTTAATTGCAGGTCAAAATGGAAGAAGAGGCCAACAAGGGAGTGCTACAAGGCAAAATAGATTCTATACTCTTCAAGGGAGGCAAGGGGTGGAGGAGGTTCCCGATGTCGTTACTGGTACGTTAAAGGTTTTTTATTTTGATGTGTATGCGTTGGTAGACTCAGGTGCCACTCTTTCTTTTACTACTACTTTTGTTGTCAAAAAGCTTCATGTAAGTGTCAAATTGTTGTGTGAACCTTATGAAGTGTCTACCCCCCGTTGCTGAGTCCATTGTTGTTAAAAGAGTCTATAGAAATTGTCCCGTGTTCATATTGCACAAAACCTTGCCTTGTGATTTTGTTGAGTTAGATATGGTGGATTTTCATGTCATTCTTGGGATGGATTGGTTGCATGCACATTATTATTTTATTAATTGTAGAGCCCATTGGGTTAAATTCCAATTCCCTAATAAGCCCATCCTCGAGTAGGAAAGTTGTGATGTGGTGGTAAAGCGTAGATTCATTTCTTGCCTTAAAGCCTAAATGTTGATTTCTAAGGGTTGTCTCTATCATCTTATGAGGCTAAGGAATGTTGAGTTTAAAGTCCTTCATATTGAGTTGGTTCCGGTGGTTAATGATTTCTTGATGTCTTTCCTGATGAGCTTCCCAGTGTCACGACCCAAGCCTAGGGCCTAGATATGACACGGCGAATGGGGAACCCAAAGAAACCCCAAGCAATCCTCTTAATATATCATTACACATCATAGGTCACGGAAGCAATTAATAAACATAATTAGATTAGAAATAAAGGGAAAGGGGCTAAAGGGAAACATTCATTATGTAAACATCAAAACAAGAGAGTCAAGGCTCATTACACAATGTGTCTAACAACACCTCTAAAACTTAGATAGGAACGGGGGCCAAGACAAACAACCAGGCTCACCCTCATAGTCAATACATACTTAAACGAAAGAGAGTCTTAGTACATAGAAAAAGAACATAGACATTGTCCTTGGAATGGAGGACTCACTAACTAGCTTGAGAGAAATCGTACTAGCCACGTGGAGGAAGATGCTCAAGTGGGGCTCCAGTTCCTACATGGTGACATCATGTAGGCATAGAGTATGTGTTAGTATGTTTGAATGTACTAAGTATGTAGGATGCAATGCAACAAGGGATAAGCAACATAATCGAAATGCATAAGATAGGCAATGAATAAGCATATAGTAATATGGCATGCATGGAAGATGCTTGAAGTAAATCATGCTTACAAAGAATTTAATATATGTGCAAGAAGAGACCATTATTATAGAATTTATAGTCTATTGAGGTTCCAACCCCTCAATTGGTGAGTGAATTATCTCATCCTACCACCCATGGTGATTGAGGTACCAACCCCTCAAGTGATTAGTGGATCATCTCACCCTAACACCCATGGAGATCGAGGTACCAACCCATCAATTGTTTGATGGATCATCTCACCCTACCACCCATGGTGATTGAGGTACCAACCACGCAACCTGATTATCAAGATACAAACTCCTCGACATGGTTATCAAGGCACAAACCCCTCGACATGGTTATCAAGGTACAAACCCCTCAAAGATGGTTACCTAGGCTCATAACCCGCTGAGTGGGGCATGGTCAATTCCCAATACGATATAGGAGAATAACATATACATACATTCCTTTCATCATCATAAAGTCACTAAACTCATAAGACATGTGTTGGACCTTCAATTCCTCAAGAAATCATAAGCAGACATTGTATCAAATACTTGGCGGGTGTGTAGAGCGAGTGTAAACTATGCAATTAAAGAGTGAAATCATGCAACAAATCATGAAGTAAATCATTCCACCAATACTTGGTAACACCATCAAACAATATACATCAAGACTCTTCATCAAATATCAAGATAGATCAAAGATTCATAGCTCAAAACATGCTAAAACCATCACAATTTTACAAAATCCAAACATAGTTCATAGTCAAATTCACAGTAAGTAAGACCCATAAGTAAATCAACTTAGAAACATGAGATTTATGTAAAAAGGAAGCTTGGGCACCATGGGTGAAAGGAACCAATGGTTGAAACCCACATACCTTGACATTGGAAAATCCTTGAAGAAGATTGGAGATGGAGACTTGAAGATTGAATGAAAACCTTAAGATGAAGATGAGTTTTGGGACTTGAAATTAGGGTGAAATATTTGTCTTAGTGTCTGAGTGAGTATTGGGGAATATTTTGTGTGATATGAGGGTGAAATATGATTAAGTATAGATATTATCATACATGGGAGGACTTAGGCCCAAGACCCAAAAGTCTTGGACCGAGATAGAAAAACTGGACAGAAAATACACTGTGGTGCGCCCTTGGCGCGTCATATAGAGGCGTGAATAGCTCACTAGAAATTGCCACTTGGAAAAATGAAATTGCAATTTGTTTGCTCTAAAATCGGGGTTAGACCCACTTTCCACTCAATTTGACCTCCAGATCAAGAATATGAAGTCAGATTTTTGATATAACGCACAATATTGAGATATATGGAAATTACGAATCCAGACACTTTCGAGGCACATTCTCGATCACCTTTTGGGGTCGTTTCGATATCTTTCCCTTGGAAACATTCATCCTTGAATGTTTAACAAACGTTCATGTGAAGATCAATTATGAAGAGACCAACCCCAGCAAGAATTTAATAATACACTTAAACACAATTTTCAAAAATCTCAACGTAAGTATTAAAATCACCATGAACTTGTCAATATAAACATGAATGAATGCAAATGACATAGCGGCCAAAACATGAGACATGAAATCACATAGGGTACTTAGAGTTAGTACCTTAAGCTTGAGTTGAATGGAAGAGATAAGGATATCGCTTTTGCATGAATGCTTTAGCCTCCCATGTAGCACTCTCGACTTGTTGATTTATCCAAAGGACCTTAACGGAAGCAACATCCTTGTTCCTCAACCTCTTCGCTTGTTTATCAAAGATCTCTATTGGAAACTCTTCATATGTCAAGTTGTCTTCAACCATGCCCACAACATCAAGAGGCATAGCAGCATTAGGATCACCCACACACTTCCTCAATATAGACACATGGAAGATAGGATGAACTAATTCCATTTCACTAGGCAACTCCAACTCATTGGCCACTTTACCAATCCTCCTCATCACCCTATAAGGACCCACAAATCTTAGACTTAGTTTACCCTTCTTACCATAACGAACCACACCCTTCATGGGAGACACCTTCAAATAGACCCAGTCATCAACTTTAAATTCAAGCTTTCTTCTCCTCACATCAGCATAGGACTTTTGACGACTTTGGGATGTTTTCAACCTTTCCAGAATCAACCTTACCTTCTCCATAGCATCCAAAACCAGATTTGGATCCAACAAAGCCATTTCTCACACTTCCAACCACCCAACCAGTGATCTACAATGTCTACCATAGAGGGCCTCAAAAGGAGACATACCAATGCTAGAATGATGGCTATTGTTATAAGCAAATTCAATTAATGGAAAATGATCATCCCAAGTACCCTTAAACTCCAAAATACAAGACCTAAGCATAACCTTAAGAATTAGGATACTTCTTTCAGCTTGGCCATTTGGTCGTACTAAGCTTTACCTTGGTTCCAAGACCTCTTTGGAAGGACCTCCAAAAGTGTGAAGTAAATTGAGCACCACGATCCGATATGATAGATGAGGGCACCCCATGCGATCTCGCCAACTCATGAATGTACAATTTAGCATAGTCTTTGGCCCCATAAGTAGTTATAAGTTGTAAGAAATGAGCCAACTTTATCATCCTATCAACCACAACCAAAATAGAATCAAAACCCTTCCTAGTCTTAGGCAACCCAACCACAAAGTCCATGTTAATCTCCTCCCACTTCCAAGTAGGAATCTCTATGTCTTGGTTTAGGCCACTCGGCCTTTGGTGTTTGGCTTTGACTTGTTGGAAACTATGACAACTGGAAACAAATTTGGCAATATCTTTCTTCATACCTCCCCACCGAAACACATCTTTCAAATCGATATACATCTTTGGAGAACCAAGATAGATAGAAAAGGAAGAATTATGAGCCTCATTAAGAATCTTCTTTCTCAAATCATCAACACAAGGAACACAAAACCTACCTTGGTACCTAAGGGCACCATCTCCCCTTTTGGTGAAAACCTACACTTTGCCCTCTTTCACCAAGGCCTTCAATTCTAACAAGGAGGGATCAAGATCTTGTTTTTCTTTCACCTCATCAAGCAAGGAAGACTTTGAACCATCAACAACCACAGTGCCACCATTATCGACCTCTTCCAACCTAACCCCCAATCTAGCCAACCAATGGACCTCCCTAGCCACCTCTATGCCCCCACCATCAACATGAGCTAGATTACCTATAGACGCCCTACTCAAAGCATCCGCCACAATATTAGCCTTACCGGGATAATATTGTACACTCATATCATAATCCTTAAGAAGTTCTAGCCACCTTCTTTTCCTCAAGTTGAGATCTTTTTGAGTAACCACATATTGGAGGCTCTTTTGATCAGTAAACACATCAACATGCACCCCATGTAAATAATGATCCAAAATTTTCAAAGCAAAAACCACGGCGACCAATTCAATATCATGAGTAGGATAATTCTTTTCATGTACTTTGAGTTGCTTAGAAGCACAGGCTATCACCTTACCATTTTGCATCCACACATAACCCAAACCAATCTTGAGGTATCACAATACACAACAAATCCTTCCAACCCTTCTAGCAGAGACAAGATAGGAGTGGACACAAGCTTATCCTTCAAGGTTTGGAAACTCCTTTCATACTCATTGGTCCACACAAAATTGGTCTCCTTTTGAGTTAACTTAGTCATGGGAGAAGCATTAGGAGAGAACCCATTCACAAACCTCCGATAATAACCCACTAATCCCAAGAAACTTCTAATGTCCGATGGGTTCAATGGTCTAGGCCAATTTCTAATCACATCCATCTTTTTATGATCCACCTTAATACCATCCCCCGACGCCACATGACCTAGAAAGACAACTTTTTTCAACAAAAATTCACATTTCTCATATTTAGCATACAATTTCTCTTCCCTCAATCTTTGTAGCACTACGCTCAAATGAGCCACATGCTCCTCCTCATTATGAGAATAGATCAATATATCATCAATGAAAACCACAACAAACAAATTAAGGTAGGGTTTAAAGACCCTATTCATTAGATCCATGAAAATAGTCGGTGCATTGGTCAACCCAAAAGATGTAACCACAAATTCATAATGCCCAACCTAGTCCGGAAGGCCTTCTTGGAATTGTCACACTCCCTCACCTTCAATTGATAATACCTGGACCAAAGATCAATCTTAGAAAAGTGTCTAGCCCCTTGCAACTGTTCAAATAAATCATCAATCTTTTGAAGGGGATACTTTTTCTTGATGGTGACCCTATTAAGTTGTCGGTAGTCGATATACATTCTAAGAAACCCATCTGTCTTCTTCACAAATAACACTGATCCACCCCAAGGTGATTGGCTTGGCGTAATAAAACCCTTCTCCAACGAGTCTCTCAATTGCTCCTTCAACTTCTTTAACTCCTCCATAGCCATATGGTAAGGGGGAATACAAATGGGTTGAGTATAGGGAAGGAGGTCTGTACCAAAATTTATTTACCTTTCAAGAGTAGCGCCGAGAAGTTCATTTGGAAAGATATCAAGAAACTCATTTATCATCGGAACCGAATCTATGGGAAAGACATTGGACTCCACATCCCTAACCCTTACAAGATGATAAAGACACCCCTTAGAGATCAACTTTTGGGCATTAATGCAAGAGATGAACCTACCCTTGACCACCACATCATGACTCTTCCACTCAAGAATAGGTTCATTTGGGAATTGGAATTTGACATTATGAGTTCTACAATCAATAGAGGCATAGTATGCATGCAATCAATCCATCCCAAGAATGAATCCAACTCCACTAGATCACAAGTCAATATTTTATGCAAGACACAAATGGGCCATTCCTGTAGACCTTTCTAGCAACAATAGATGCACCAAAAAGAGTAGACACCTCATATGACTCACTCAATAATTCGGGCTCAATATGAAACTTTTTGGCAATAAAAGGGATAAGAAAAGAAAGAGTGTCACTCGGATCAATCAATGCGTACACATCAAAATCAAAGACTTCTACATATCAGTAATGGCATCAGAAACCTCCTCAATCCCTTGACTCCCTTGGACTGCATAGAATCGATTGTGCCTTGGGGCACCACCTTGTTGACCCCAAAAATGTTCCTCGAAATGCCCAAAATATTAATTTCCATATATCTCAAAATTCGTATATTAGTTAAAAATCTAACTTCATATTTGTGATCAAGGGGTCTAAATTAGGTGAAAAAGGGTCTAACCTTGATTTAAAAGCAAAAAATTAGAATTTACAAATTTTTAAGAGGCGATTTTCAGAGAGCAATCCACGCCCCTGGCACGACGTGCCAAGGGCGCGCTCATGTGCAATTTCTCCTCTGCATCCTCTCCATGACACAGAGAGCTGCATTATCCCTGGTAGTGTTTTTCCTGTGCAGGCCAATTATTCTAAGTGTTGTGCCCAAGTTTTCCCAAACATGTTTTTATCTGTAGTTAGCCAAATTTCACCCTTATATCATCCTGAACATTTCTCAACACTTTCCAAAACACACAGCCATATTTTCACTTCAAAATTCAAAACTCAAAACCCTCATCCAAAATTAAGGATTCTCTTCAAGCTTCAAGCCTCCATTTTCAAACTTCATCAAGAACTTCCCCAAAGCTAAGGTTTGTGGTGTTGAACAATTGGTTCCTTTCACCCATGGTGCCTAAGATTCCTTTTCACTGATATTGTATGATTTAAAATTGATTTGACATGTAGGTATTGTATATTCATAAATCTACGGCAGAGTGATTTTAGTTCATGAAAGTATGGTTGTTTTAGCATGTTTTGAGTTCTAAATCTTGGATATAATGTTGGATTTGATGAGGGGTTTTGATATGAATATCTTAGGGGTGTTACAAGGTTTTGATTGATGTTTTTACAATAGATTTTCTTGCATGAGTATATCTCTAAAATGCATGGTCTTTTACGCTTATTAGACCCCCCAAGTATTTGATAAAATGTCCAGTTAGGATTTCTTCTCGTTATGAATGATGTTATGATGATGAAATGAACTTATGTATTATTCCTATATGAAGTGTTTCACTAGAGCATATGATGAATCTTATTTAATGTTTAGAATCGACCCTGCCCAATCCAGGGGGTTTGAGCACCCGAATAACCTATTGAAGGGTTTGTACTTCTTAACATGGTGATGGGGTGGCATCATCACTAACCTAGATGGGAGTTTGTACTCATTAACCTAGGGAAGGGTTTGTACTTCTACACCATGGTGATGGGGTGGCACTATCACCAAGCTAGATGAGGGTTAGTACTCACCCATCTAAGTGATGGGGTGGCAACATCACTAACCTACCAAAGGGTTCGTACTATGGAAATTTAGTTTTGTTTCTTCTACACATATGATATCCTATATGAGTACGGGTTACTTAAGCATGTTTTACTTATGCATTGATCATACATTTCATGTTCCTATATCATGCCCATTGTTTATTGTTATGCATGTTGATTATGAAACTTATCTCCTGTTGCATTGCATCCTACATACTTAGCTCATGCAAACTTACTAATGCATACTCTTGCCTACATGATATCACCATGTAGGAATCGGCACCCAAGTTGATCATCCTCCTCCTCCACGTGGCTAGTCGGTGCTATTTCAAGCTAGTTGGTGAGTCCTCCTTGGTCTTTGTTTTCTTGTTGCTTTATATTGAGACATTCCATTTTATGTTCTAATTTAACGATGAAGGTGAGCCTGGTTACTTTGTCTTGGCCCCCGCTCTATCTATCTATTTAGAGGTGTTTGTTGCACAAGTTATGTATTTATGATATGAGCTATGACTCCTTCTCTTTTGATGTTGGTGTTTTGGAAAGTTATTCCCTTAGCCCCTTTCCCCCTTTATCTTACTTAATGTCTTTTATATTCTTTCATGACCGAGGATGTGTAATGACAAGTGAAGAGGCTCGATTGGGGTCCCTTCAGGTTCCCCATTTGTCGTGTCATGTCTAGGCCCTAGGATTGGGTCATTAAAAACTTGGTATCAGAGCACTAGGTTGATAGATCCTCGGAGTCCAGCACACCACGTCGATTAGAGTTCTATTCATGGTTGTGAAGTACGCCATGACTATGAATAAGAAGCTATGAGGCATTTTATGAAATGTTTCCCCTCTTCATATTCTAAGTCGTGCTATAGGGTTATAGTGAGTTTTCCTCCTAATGATAATTCTTTGCTATGCTAGATCATGCCAAACACTAGAGGAAGACATGCCCAAACTCTTGAGGAGCAACATAACAATGGTGAGCTCAGGGATGCTCTTACTATGCTTGCCCAAGTGGTGGCCAACCAAGTCCCCAAGCCCCTCATGATACTACCTCGTGAGCTAGGGTAAGAGATTTCATGAGGATGAATCCTCGGATTTTCCATGGGCCAAAGGTGGATGAAGATCCATAAAAGTGCATTAATGAGATCTACAAAATCTTGAATATCATGGGTGTTGGGCCACATAATAAGGCGGAGTTGGTGGCACACCAACTCAAAGGGGTAGCCCAAATTTGGTATGAGTAATGAAAGGGTGAGAAGGGGGTCGGTAATGTGGTGCTTTGGGAG
This sequence comes from Solanum clarkiae, assembly GCA_011800125.2. NCBI lineage: Eukaryota > Viridiplantae > Streptophyta > Magnoliopsida > Solanales > Solanaceae > Solanum > Solanum clarkiae. The sequence continues at coordinate 10,006 of JAABOM020064683.1, read as the reverse complement.
GAGTTCAAATCATCCTTCTTTGATTGGTTTTTCCCTCTTGAACTTAGGGAGGCAAAATTAGTAGAGTTTGTGAAGTTGAAACAAGGAGCTATGAGTGTGAGGGAGTATACCCTAAAATTTAATCAACTTTCAAAGTATTCTCCTCACTTGGTGGCTAATCCTAAATTGAGGATGAATAAATTTGTGATGGGGGTCTCCGACTTAGTGACTGAGAAATGCTTGTCCCCCTTGCTTATCGGTGAAATAGACTTGGCTCGGCTGATGACTTATGCTAAGCAAATAGAGGAAGAGAAGATGAGAAAGAGGAGGGGCCATGAGGCCAAGAGAGCCCATCATGGGGGTAACTTCCATAGGTGTGGCCGATTCCATGAAGGCCAAGGGCCTCCTCATGCTACAACTAGGGAGTTTGCCAATGACTTCCCTAGACCTCAACGTATTGGTTGTGTGGCTCCTACTGATGTGTGTCCTAGATGTGGGAAGAGTCATAATGGCCCATGTTTGAAGGGTTCTAAAGCATGCTTCGGTTGTGGGGAGCTTGGTCACAAGAAAGTAGATTGTCCAAGAAATCATGTCCAGGGCTGAGGTGCAAATGCGGTTCCATTAGGTAGAGGTGGTCACCAAGGTAGTTCCCCAAGGCAAATTTGATTCTATGCTCTACATAGGAGGCAAGGGGTTGGTGAGGTCCCTGATGTTAACAGTATGTTGAAAATCTTTGACTTTGATGTGCATGCTTTGATTAATCCGAGTGCCGCTCTTTCCTTTGTTACCCCTCTTGTTGCTAAAAAGTTTCATGTTGTCCCGGAGTTGTTGCATGACTCATATGAAGTGTCCACTCTTATCGGTGTCTCATTTGTTGCAAGGAAAGTGTATAGAAATTGTCCTATTTGAATTTTGATAAGTTGTTACCTTGTGATCTTGTTTAATTAGACATGGTAGACTTTGATGTCATTCTTGGGATGGATGGATTGCATTCCTATTATGCTTTTATTGATTGTAGGACCTGTAGGGTCAAGTTTTAATTTCCTAATGAACCCCTCCTTAAGTGGGAAAGTCAAGATGTGGTGGTCAAGGGTAGATCTTTTTCATGCATTAAAGCCCATAAGTCAATTTTTAGGGGGTTTTTGTATCATCTTGTGAGGGTTAAGGATGTGGAGTCCAAAGTTCCTTCCATTGAGTTGGTTTTCGTAGTAAATGAGTTTCTTAATGTCTTCCCAAATGACCTTTCCAGTGTGCCCCCGAAAGGGAGATAGATTTTTTCATAGATCTCCTTCTCGATACTCAACCCATCTACAGTTACCCTTATTGTATGGCCCCAGTGGAGTTGAAGTAGTTAATAGAGCAATTGACAGATTTGTTGGAAAAGGGGTTTATCAGGCCTAGCCAATACCCTTGGGGTGCACCGGAGTTGTTTGTAAAGAAGAAAGATGGGTCACTTAGAATGTGCATTAACTACCGGCAACTCAATAGGGTCACTATAAATAATAGATATCCTCTTTTGAGAATTAATGACTTGTTTGAACAATTGCAAGTGGCTAGCTTCTTCTTTAAGATTGATCTTCAATTCGGGTACCATTAAGCGAGTGTGAGGGAGTGTGAAATTCCCAAGACGGCCTTCCAGACTAGATATGGGTATTATGAATTTGTGGTGATGTCCTTTGGGTTGACTAATGCACCGGCCATATTCATGGACCTAATGAATAAGGTCTTCAAAACCTACCTTGATTCCCTTGTTGTGGTCTTCACTGATGATATATTGATCTATTCACATAGTAGGAAGGCGCATATGGGTCATCTGAGGGTTGTGTTGCAAAGGTTTGGGGAGGAGAGATTGTATGCTAAATATGATAAGTATGAATTTTGGTTGAAGGAGGTCGCATTCTTGGGTCATGTGGTGTTGGGGGATGGTATTAAGGTGGATCCTAAGAAGACTGATGTGAGTAGAAATTGGCCTAGACTATTGACCCTATTGGATACTAGGAGTTTCTTGGGCCTTGCGAGTTACTATAGAAGGTTTGTGAATGGGTTCTCCTCCATTGCTTCTCCTATGATAAAATTGACTTAAAAGAAGGTTAAGTTTGTGTGGACAGATGAATGTGAGAAAAGCTGCCAAACATTGAAAGATAGACTTATATCTGCTTCTATATTGTCACTACCGGATGGGCTTGAAAGTTTTGTTATGTATTGTGATGCATCTAGAGTTGGTCTGGGTTGTGTGCTAATGCAAAATGGTAAGGTCATAGCCTATGCTTCTAGAAAACTCAAAGTGCATGAAAAGAACTACCCTACCCATGATATTGAATTAACCGCAGTGGTGTTTGCATTAATGATTTGGCGTCGTTATTTATATGGGGTGCATGTTGATCTCTTCACAGATCATAAGATCCTTCAATATGTCTTCACTCAATAATATCTCAACTTGAGACAAAGAAGGTGGCTAGAACTCCTTAAGGACTATGACATAAGTGTGCATTACTATCCCAGTAAGGCAAATGTTATGGCGGATGCTTTTAGTCGGGTGTCTATGGGTAGCCTAGCTCTTGTAGATGGTGGTGATAAGGGGATGGCTGGAGAGATGCATAGATTGGATAGATTGGGGGTGAGGTTGAAAGATGTGGGTAATGGTGATGTTGTTGTTGATGGTTCCAAATCTTCTTCGGTTGATGAGGTGATAGCAAAACCAGATCTAGACTACTCCTTGTTTGAATTGAAGGCCTTGTTGAAAGAGGAAAAAATAGAGGTTTTCTCCCAAGGAGGAGATGGGGCCCTTAGATACCAAGGTACGTTGTGTGTACCATGTGTTGATGGTTTAAGGAAGAGAATTCATGATGAGGCCCATAATTCTTCTTACTCTGTCTACCCCGATTCCCCCAAAATGTATAGAGACTTGAGGGATGTGTATTGGTAGGGAGGCATGAAGAGGGACATTGCCAAATTTGTTTTCGGTTGCCATAGTTATCAATAAGTTACAGTCGAACATCAAAGGTTGGGTGGCCTAACACAAGAAATAGGGATTCCTACTTGGAAATGGGAGGTGATCAATATGGATTTGGCTGGATTTCCTAAGACTAGTAAAGGTTTTGATATCATATGGGTGGTGGTTGATAGGATGATGAAATTTGCTCACTTTCTACCGGTTAAGACTATATATGGGGCTGAAGAGTATGCAAGGTTGTACATCCTTGAGTTAGTGAGATTACACAGGGTACCATTATCCATTATATCGGATCGTGGTTCACAATTCACTTCACACTTTGGAGGTCTTTTCAAAAGGTTCTTGGTACCAAAGTTCACCTTAGTACGGCCTTCGACCCTCAAACGGATGGCCAAGCCGAAAAGACAATTCAAACCCTTGAAGATATGCTTAGGGAATGTGTTTTGGAGTTGAGGGGTAGTTGGGATGGCAATCTTCCTTTGATTGAATTCGTATATGACAATGGCTATCACTTTAGCATCGGTATGGCTCCATTTAAGGCTCTTTTTGGGGGATGTTATAGATTACCGTTGGGTTGGTTTGAGGTTGGAAAGGTTGCTTTATTGGGACCATATTTGGTTATAGAGGCTCTTGAGAAAGTTAAGATGATTAGGGAGAGGTCGAGACAGCCCAAAGTCGTCATAAATCCTATGCCGATGTGAGAAAAAGGGACCTTGAATTCAAAGTGGGGTGATTGGGTGTATTTGTAAGTTCTCCAATTAAAGGTATTGTCTGTTTTGGTAAATAAGGGAAGTTGAGTCCAAGGTATTTTGGTCTTTATGAGGTGATAAAGAGGGTTGGAAGCTATCTTATGAGTTGAAGTTTCCTAGTGAAATTAATTTGGTTCATCAAGTGTTCCATGTTTCTCTGTTGAGAAAATGTGTTGGTAATCTTAATGCCATTGTGCCTCTTGATGTTATGGATGTTGTTGAGGATAACATGACCTATGAGGAGGTTCAAGTTCAAATCTTGGATAGGCAAGTAAAGAGATTGAGGAACAAAGAGGTGGCATCCGTTAAGGTCCTTTGGAGTAACCAACAAGTTGAAAGTGCTACATGGGAGGCCGAAGCATACATGCAAAAGTAACATCCTTATCTTTTCTACTTCACTCAATCCTAAGGTGCTAATTCTAAGTCCCACATGTGATTTTAAGTCTTACGTTTCATCCCCTATGTCATTCATGCGCATTTATGTTTAAATGGGTAAACATATGATGATTTTACACTTGTGTAGAGAATTTGAAATGGTGTTTTACATGTTATGTTGCATTCTTGTTGGGTCTGATTTGTTTATGATTACTCTTGCCTTGTATGTTTCTTAAACATTCAGGGACGAATGTTCCCTAGGGGGAGGTATTGAAAGACCCCAAAAAGTACCCAAAAATATGCCTCGGAATGCCCAAAATTTTAATTTTCATATATCTCATAATCCGTTTGTTATTTAAAAAATCTGACTTCATATTTTTTATCATGGGGTCAAAATTAGGAAAAAAGGGTCTAACCTCGATTTAAGAGTGAAAAATTAGAAATTATAATTTTTTAAGTGGCGATTTCCAGAGAGCAATTCGTGCCCCTGGCTCGACATGCCAAGGGCACGCTCATGTGTAATTTCTCCTCCGCATCCTCTCCGCGACGCGGAGAGGTGTATTGTCCCTAGCAGTGTTTTTCCTGTGCGGTCCAGTTATTCTAAGTGTTAGGCCCATGTTTTCCCAAACGTGTTTTTATCTATATTTAGCAAAATTTCACCCTTATATGATCCTAAACATTTTCCAATACTTCCAAAAACACACAACCATATTTTCACTTCAAAATTCAAGACTCAAAACCCTCATGCGAAATGAAGGATTCTCTTCAAGCATCAAGCCTCCATTTTCAAACTTCATCAAGAACTTCCCCAAAGCTAAGGTATGTGGTATTGAACCATTGGGTCCTCTCACCCATAGTGTCTAAGCTTCCTTTTTACTAATATTGCATGATTTAAAGTTGATTTCACATATGGGTCTTGTATATTGAGAAATTTACTCAACGTAATTTTAGTTCATGAAAGTATGGTTTTTTTAGAATGTTTTGAGTTCTAAATCTTGGATCTAATATTGGATTTAATGAGGGATTCTGATATGAATGTCTTGGAAAGTATGATTGTTTTAGCATGTTTTGAGTTCTAAATCTTGGATTTAGTGTTGGATTTGATGAGGGGTTTTGCTATGAATGTCTTGGGGTACTGTAAGGTGTTGACTAATGGTTTTACAATAGAATTTTTTGCATGATCTTATCTCTAAATTGTATAGTCTTTTAACCCCATTACACACCCCCAAGTGTTTGTTAAAATGTCTGGATAGGATTTCTTGTGGAAATGAAGGTCCAAAGCATGAGATATGATATGAATGATGTTATGATGGTGAAATGATCTTATGTATATGACTATTCCTATATGAAGTGTTGCACTAGAGCATATGATGAATCCTATTTAATGTGTAGAATCGATCATGCCCAATTCGGGGGGTTTGAGAACCTGAATAACCTAGTGAAGGGTTTGTACTTCTCCACTTGGTGATAAGGTGGCATCATCACTAACCTAGATGGGGGTTTGTACTCGTCAACCTAGGGAAGGGTTTGTACTTCTCCATCATGGTGATGGGGCGGCATTATCACCAACCTAGTAAGGCTTAGTACTCATCAACCTATGTGATGGGGTAGCAATATCACTAACCTACCAAGGGATTCGTACTTTGGAAATTTAGTCTTGTATCTTCTACACATATGATATCCTATATGAGTTTGGGTTACTTAAGCATGTTTTACTTATGCATTAATCATACATGTCATATTGCTTTCATGCCTATTGTCCATTATTATGCAAGTTGATTATGAAACTTATCTCTTGTTGTATTGCATCCCACATACTTAGTAAATTCAAATGTACTAATGAACGCTCTTGCCTACATTATATCACCATGTAGGAACCGGTGCCCAAGTTGATCATCCTCCTTCACGTGGCTAGTTAGTGTTATTTCAAGCTAGTTGGTGAGTCCTCCATTTCAGAGACCTTGGTCTTTGTTTTCTTGTTGCCTTGTATTGAGACAATCCACATTATGTTCTATTTTGACTGTGAGGGTGAGCCTGTTTACTTTGTATTGGCCCCCTCTCTATCTATCTGTTTAGAGGTATTTGTTGGACAAGTTATGTATCTATGATATGAGCTACGACTCCTTTTCTTTTAATGTTGATGTTTTGGCAAGCTATTTCTTTACCCCCGTTGCCCCTTTATCTTACTTTTTGTCTTTTATATGCTTCCGCAACCGATGATGTCTAATGATAAGTGAAGAGGCTCTATTGGGGTCCCTTCAGGTTCCCCATTCACCGTGTCATGTCTAGGCCCTAGGCTTGGGTCGTTACAGACCACCTCACGTCAATGGAACCACATTTGCTCCTTGTGGACGAACCTTTTTACCCTTGTTACGGTTGCAAGGACAATCAATCTTTTTGTGACCCACTTTCCTACACCCATAACATGCATTTGTGTCTTTCAAACATAGGCCCGCATGACCCCTACCACATTTTTAGCACACATTATTAGGAACCACACAACCAATACCTTGGGCCCTTGGGAAGTCATTGGCAAACCCCCTATCAGAAGCATGAGAAGGCCCTTTTCCTTGATGGGACCGACCACTCTTTCGACTTCGGAACTTTCACTTATAACGGGCCCTCTTGGCCTCATTACTCCTCCTCTTCCTCAACTCTTCCTCCTCCATTTGTTCAGCATAGTTCATCAAATGAGACAAATCCATATCACTAATCAACATAACACCAGTATTCCTCACTCATCGAATCGGATACACCCATCACGAACTTCTTCATTCTAGACCTTGGGTCGGCAACCAAGTGGGGGAGCATATTTAGATAGTTGATTGAAATTGAGGTCATACTTCTTCACACTCATAGGCCCTTATTTCAAATTCATAAACTCCACTATCTTGGCCTCCCTAAGCTCAAGAGAGAAGAAACGTTTAAGAAAAGCCGCCTTGAACTCCTCCAAAGCACCACATTACTGTTTCCCTTATCCTCTTTCCATTGATTAAACCATATTTGGGCCAATCCTTTGAGTTGGTAAGCCACCAACTCCGCTTTCTCTTCTGATCTAACACCCATGCTAGCCAATACCTTATCAACCTCATCAATGAACTCTTGAGGGTCCTCATCTACCTTAGACCCATAGAATTCCAGTGCGTTCATCCTCATGAAGTCTCTCACCCTAGATCCTAAGGTAGGAGCATGAGGGGCTTGGGCCCCTTGATTGACTTGATTGGCCATAGCTTGAGCTGGCAAGGTGAGAACATCCCGAAGCTCACCATAAGCCGGTTATTCCTCGAGAGTGCGGGCTCTCCTTTCTCTTATGTTAGGCATGATCTAAACATGAAAAAGAACATTCATTAGAGGGAAAACTCACCTAACGTCTATAGCATGGCATAGATCAAAAAGAAGGGAAACATTCTCTAAAATTCCTCATAGCCTCCTATCATATTTGTGGTGCACAACATGACTATGAATAGAACTCCAATCAACGTTGTGTATTGGATGGCAAGGACCATTAACAACCTAGTGCTCTAATATAAAGTTTGTCATGATCCAAGCCTAGGTCCTAGACCTGACAAGGCAAATGGGGAACCCGAAGGAACCCTAAGCAAGCCTTTTAATATATCATTACACTTCATTGGTCATGGAAGCAATTAAACAACATAATAAGATTAGCAATAAGGGCAAAGGGGATAAAGGGAAACTTTCATAACATAAACATCAAAACAAGAGAGTAGAGGCTCATTACATAATGTGTCCAACAACACCTCTAAATATTTGATAGGAACGGGGGCCTGGACAATCAAACGTGCTCACCCTTGTAGTCAATACATATATAAAAGAAAGATAGTTTTAGTACATAGTAAGAGATTATAGACATTGTCCCCAGAATGTAAGACTCACCAACTAGCTCGAGAGAAATCATACTATCCGTATGGAGGAAGATGCTCAAGTGGGGCTCCGGTTCCTACATGGTGACATTGTGTAGGTATAGAGTCTGTATTAGTACGTTGTACTAAGTATGTAGGATGAAATAAAATAAGAGATACGCAACATAATCGAAATGCATAACATAGTCAATGAATAAACATATAGTAATATGGCATGTATGGAAAATGCTTGAACTAAATCATGCTTACAAAAAATATAATTAAATGTCCAAGAAGAGACCATCATTATAGAATTTAGAGTCTATTGAGGTACCAACCCTTCAATTGGTTGGTGGATCATCTGATCCTACCACCCATGGTGATTAAGGTACCAATCCCTTAATTTGTTAGTGGATCATCTCACCCTACCACCCGTGGTGATTGAGGTACCAACCTCTCAATTGGTTGATGGATCATCTCACCCTACCACCAGCGGTGATTGAGGTACCAACCCCTCAACCTAGTTATCAAGGTGTAAACCCCTCAACATGGTTATCAAGGTACAAACCCCTTGACATAGTTATCAAGTTATAAACCTCTCGACATGGTTACTGGGTCTCACAACCCCCCGAGTGGGGCATGGTCAATTCCCAACACGATATAGGAGAATATCATATACATATATTCCTTTCATTATCATAAAGTCACTCAACTCATAAGACATGCATTGGACCTTCAATTCCTCAAGAAATCATAATCGGACATTTTATCAAACACTTGGCCGGTGTGTAGTACTAGTGTAAAACCATGCAATTAAGAGTAAAGTCATGCAAGAAATCTTGAAGTAAATCATCCCACCAATACTAGGTAATATCACCACACCATATACAACAAGAACTTTCATCAAATCTCAAGATAGATTAAAGATTCATTGCTCAAAACACGCTAAAACAATCAACCTTTTACAAAATCCCAACATAGTTCATCGTCAAATTCATAATAAGTAAGATCCTTAAGTAAATCAACTTAGAAACATGAGATTTATGTAAAAAGAAAGCTTAGGCACCGTGGGTGAAAGGACCCAATGGTTGAAACCAACATACCTTGACTTTGGAGAATCCTTGAAGAAGATTGGAAATGGAGACTTGATGCTTGAATGAAAACCTTAAGATTCAGATGAGTTTTGGGACTTGAAATTAGGGTGAAATATTTATCTAAGTGTTTGAGTGAGTATTGGGAAATGTTTTGTATGATATGAGGGTGAAATATGGCTAAGTTTAGGTATTTTCACGCATGGGAAGACTTAGGCACAAGACCCAAAAGTCTTGGATCGAGATAGAAAAACTGGACAGGAACTACACTATGGTCGCGCCAGGGGTGCGAATATCTCACTAAAAATTGCAACATGGAAAATTAAAATTAGGATTCGTTTATTGTAAAATCGGGTGAGACCCATTTTCCACTCAATTTGACCCCCTGATTTAGAATGTGAAGTTGGATTCTCGATATCACGCATGGATTTTCAAACATATGGAAATTATGATTCCGGGCACTTTTGAGGCATATTATCGTGCACTTTTTAGGGTCGTTTCACCTAGTGTTATTCCCGAAGAGGAAATAGACTTTGTTATAGACCTCCTTCCTAATACTTAACTCATTTCTATTCCCCCTTACTGTATGGCCCCGACGGAGTTGAAGGAACAACTGAGGGATTTATGCGAAAAGGGTTTCATAAGGCCAAGTAAATTACCTTGGGGTGCATCAGTGTTGTTTGTGAAGAAAAAGGATGATTCTTTTAGGATGTGCATTGTTACCGTCAACTTAATAGAGTCACTATAAAGAACAAGTACCCTCTACCAAGGATTGATGACCTTTTTTGATGAACTTCAAGGGGCTAGTCACTTTTCTAAGATTGATCTTCGATCTAGGTATCACCAAGTGAAAGTGAGGGAGTCTGACATTTCCAAGACAGCTTTCCTGACTAGGTATGGGCACTTTGAGTTGGTGGTTATATCCTTTGGGTTGACTAATACACCGACTATATTTATGGATCTCATGAATAGGGTCTTTAAACCCTACCTTGACTTGTT
>JAABOM020064670.1:0-41817 GCA_011800125.2 Solanum clarkiae | reverse complement strand
GCTAGGTGATTCTTCCACCCCTCGGGCTACCACCTATCAATAAACAATATACTTTATCTTTCAATTACCTTTGAGATAATTCTTTTGGTGGTCACAATATTGGAGTTGTAGGACTGTAGATGTCACATATTACATATAGATAATCATACAAGACAATATGACAATGAAAATAGTACAATATACATAAATAGTGAAATGCGTATGAGATGGAATAACTCGTAAACTTTATTTGGCAAAAAGAACCCATGTAACTTGGTATCCATGTATGTATGTAGATTTGAAAGTGACTATGTATGGGAGCATATGAACATGTGCAAGAGTGTAGACAAAGTTAATAGTTGTGTCGGAGTTGGTAAGCGCCTTTATGTGCCAAGGAAGGATCTATCTTTCATGCCAAACAATACGAAATCAACTAGCCTTACATACCTCGATGTATGACCTTGATATTACCTCGAGATAGCCTTCCCTTCCTCCAAATATTTATTTACAACATAGTAGGTAATAAACATAGTATTAGTAGCCAATAAATACATCTTGGCAGCCCAATCTCATAAAAAAAACACATGGGCAGCAAGCGAGTATTTATAAACCCGAGCGTATTCTTTCAATCTTTCCACCCCTCATCGTATTTTATAATACACATTCACATATACACATCATGCGTAACCTTTTTAGTGCCATAATAGTCTTATAACAGCCCACAAAGCATAACACATAACAATTCTACACAACCTACAAATGGACAGTATAACGTTACGCCCCTTTTCCCCATTTTGACGTCAACAATTCCAAACCCATTCCAACTTTAACCAAATTGTTCTCAACACATCTATACATAAAAACATCCTTGAAACAGTCTCAGAACAGTAACAAATCAGTCATTAAGGATGTGAGGCAATAGCCTTCCATCCAACAGCCCACAAGTTCATACTAAGAACACAATTCCGATATCATATAAGGACTCATTTTTGTGGTATGTAAAAGTGGTGAAGCAGCCTGGTTACATTACTGTAAAACCAACCTTTGTTGAACACATAAATATTAATTCATAATACAGCCAACCAAGAGAGAAAAACATCTTGAACAGCAAGAAAAATTCACAACAATCATTAGGACACATGCTGTCCAGAATTTTCAGCATATACTTAATCCACATAGTCACTTGTTTTTCATGAAGAAACCTTATTAAAGACTCCACTATAATCACTTACTTTATGTTCAATGTTGAGGGCCTCCTTAAAAACCATAAAAGATTCATTTGGCTGCTTTACAATGTCAAGAAAAGTTGAGAGAAAACTTGGAGAATAATCTGATTTTTCTATGTTGGTCAAGTTGAAAATGACTTATGGGAGATGCTTTAAACCCTTTTTAAAGGGGAGCTTTGGCCAACTTACTAAGGCACTTTTGGCCTTACATTACCATGCTTGTGATTCAGCTCCTTGCCCCTTTCACTTGGGCCATAAGGGGATCCAAATTGATGGGCCTTTGCTGCCCATTTTTCAGCTTTCTTCTTAATTAGTTTGGAACTAATTTATCAAAGACATTTTAATATCCACCTTGGGAGGAGCATATAGTACAATTATGATTCTAAACTTTGGGCTAAAGTTACACCCTTAACGCCGACTTTATTGATAATTGGACTTGGACAAATCCGACGTCGGGCCTTGTCTCCGTTTAGTTAGCAAATTTAAGCTAAGCAAATAGGTGACTCACCTACTAGCTTCTTAAGTCCTACAAGCACCTCAATTTTCTCACTTTGTTTAGGGCTGTGATCTGCTCAATTTGACACCAAACATGTATACACTTGACCCTCTTAAGCGTTAGACGCACATATCACTTGTTAACACGAGATTCAAATACTTTTAAAAATTGGCACTAATTTGATCAAACCATATCATGTTTCATTTGCATAGTACTAGTACATGTAAAATTTGGGGTGTTACATTTGTTCATTATCATCCTTCTCCTATACATTTCTTTGACATTCGGGCACGAATGTTCCTAAGGGGGAGATATTATAACACCCCACACTTGCCTAGGAATGCCCCCACAATCGCAATTCTCTCATATATCAAATCATGGATATTTAAACATCCCTCTACATAGCTTAGAAAGATCTATGATACATTTTTCTTCAATATCTCAAAATTCATACAGAATTTTGCAAATCCAATTGAATATTCTTGTTCAGAGGGAAAATTTGTATTGGGAGATGAGTATCTACAAGGTATACTTTGTCTGTGCAAAGAAAAAATAATTTCGGGTGAAACATCGCAAAAACAATAGTTGTCTGCGACCGGTCTACTACGTGGACCCGACGCGGACTATTTCAAAAAGTTCCTAAGTTTGTTCTTTTTCACTCTCGGACAATTAGGTAATAACCCTATATCTTTATAAATGAAAATCATTCACTGTCTAGCCATCTTGAGCCCTAAAAACCAACAAAAAACCTTTCAACATCCTATCTGATCTTCATCAAAATCTCCACCCATTCTCAAGGTTTTCAAGAAGTGTTGTTGAAATTCAAGGAACCAAGTCAACCCCCAAGTCCTCCTCAAGATTCAAGAGTTTCAGAACTCATCCGAATCTAAGGATTTCATTCAAGCTTTAAGCCTCCATTTCAAATCTTCTTCAAGAAAGTCTCCAAAGTCAAAGTATGTGGGTTTTAGCCATTGAGTTCTTCCATCCATGGTTCCCTAATCTCCTGTTTATTCAATGTGCATGATCTGAAGTTGATTTTACAAACGGGTTTACTGTTATGAACATGTCTATGAACTTTGTTAAAACTATGTAAGGTTGTGATTATTTTTGTACGGTTTGAGATAATCTTGGATCTATTGTAAGATTTGATGAGAGGTTTTGTTGTATATTGCTTGAGGGCGTTGTAAGGTGTTAATTGATGGTTTTACAATGTATTTTCTTGCATGATTTCATCTCTATATTTCATGGTCTTATACCCCCATTACACATCTGCCAAGTGTTTGATAAAATATCTGGATATGGTTTCTTGAGTAGTTGTAGGTCCAAAGCATGAGACATGATATGAATGATGTTATGATGCTAAAATGAGCCTATAAATATGGTTATTCCTATATGAAGTGTTTCACTAGAGCATATGATATATCCTATATAAAGTGTTGCAGTAGACCATACTCCGATCCGAGGGGACAAGAGCCCGAGTAACCATGTTGGGGTTTATACTCATCAACCATGAGAGAGGTTTATACTCCATCATTATGTTGGTAAGATGTGATTACCATCAACCATGTGAGGGGTTTATACCACAAAACCACCAAGAGATTTATACCTTAAACAGCTAGCTTGGTCTCTTCTTCACATATGATATCCTATATGAATATGATTTACTTAAGCATAGCTTGCATTGAAAATACATGTCATATTGTAAATTATGTCTATTGCTTAATATTATGCATTTGATTATGATGACTACTTATTGTTGCATTGCATCCTGCATACTTAGTATATTCAAATGTAGTAACGCATACTCATGCTAACATGATATCACCATGTAGCGATCAAACACCAAGTTGATCATTTCTCTCCTACACGTGGCTCTTTCAGTGCTATTCAAGATAGTTGGTGAGTCCTACACTTCACGGACTGTGCCTATGATTCTTCTATTATGTATTGAGATATTGATCTTTATTGTTTTTTTTACTATGAGGGTGAGCCCGCTTACTTTGACATGGCCCGCCTCTTATCTATGCAGTAGAGGTGTTGTTGGACAAGATATGTATCTATGTTATGAGCCTTGACTCTTTCGTCTCTTAAGTATGATGTTATGAAATCTTTCCCTTATTCCCTTGCCCTTGTTTTACAAACTTTTGCATGATTATTTAAGTATTATTCTCTCTCGTAGTCCCAATTCCCCTTTATTTATGTTTCTCATTTTTTTTCGTTGCTTCCGCGACCAAGGATGTGTAATGATATGCTACGAGTCTTGTTTGGTATTCCTTTGGGTTCCCAAGTCGCCGGTCACGTCTAAGCCCTACGCTTGGATGGTGACAAACTTGGCATCAGAGCACTAGATTGATAGATCCTCGGAGTCCAATACACCGCATTGATTAGAGTCTTATTCATGGTTGTGTTGTGCATGATAACTATGAGTAGGAGGCTATGAGAAGTTTTAGGAAATGTTTCATTTTTTCATGGCCCATGTCGTGTGATAGAGTTTGGTCGCCTAGGGCTTATAATTAACCCTCAACCATTACATTTCAGGATATGTCTCAAGCTATTCATGACTGTGATATATCGAATAGAGGTTCGAAATGCTCTATGAGTAATGGCCAAATCAGTGAAAATATTGGAAACTCAACTCAATCATCAAGTGAGTGCTCCAGAGACTTCTAGTGGTGAGAGAAGAGGTAGTAAGGCCAAGAGGACCGTAATGTGGGCAAGTTCAAAAGACTCAAATGTATAGGTGTTGGTGGTGTGGCCCTTAACAACGTGTGTTCCAATTGTGAAGGGGCTCATAGAGGCCCATTCTTGAAAGGCACCGATGCTTGTTTCCATTATGGTGAGAAGGGGCATAAGAAGAGGGATTGTACTTGTAAACGCTATAAGGATAAAAGTGGTGTTGGTGGGATGACTCATCCCAAGTGTCAAAGTTGTGGAAAGAAACACGGTGGCCTGTGTCAGAAGAACACTAGTGCTTGCTTTGGATGTGATAAGTTGGGTTACAAGCATGAGGATTGTCCATTTATTCCAAAGGGGTGTAAGGGTGGTCAACTTTTGGCCCATGGTGGCTATGTTGATAAAGTGCCTCAAGGAGGGTTTGAGGTGCCCGATGCTATTACCGGTAAGTTAAAGTTTCCTTGGATTTGATATGCATGATTTGTTGGACCAGGTGTGCCACTATTTCTTCTCTATTCTTCTTGGTCGATGGTGGGGTTTCTTGTGTGCCTAAGTTGTTGTATGGATCTTTTGGTGTCTATCCTTTTGTTGTGTGTATTGTTGCTAGAAGGTTCATAGGTGATGGTCCGGTTTCATATTGCTTTAGCCTTGCTATGTGACTTATTGGAGTCAGCTTGGTTGATTTCGAGAATATTGTAGGGACGGAATGGTTGCATGCATGTTGTGTCTTCATAGGTGGTAAGACCCGTAGAGTTAGATTCTGACTCCCTATTGAGCCTGTCTTTGAGTGGGAGGTTGTCAAATGGTAGCAATGGAGGTAGGTCCATTTTATGCCTTAAGGTATAATTAGTCCCTAAGGGGTTGCATTCATCATCTTGAGAATTGGAGGTTTTGAACCTGAATTATTTTTTTATAAAATTGCCATTGGTTGTAGATATGACCTTGAATGTCCCTTTTCGATGTTTGAAGTTGGGGTTGTATCTTTTTGTTTGACTAGTATGCCGGCTATGCCTATAAGTGTCATGAGTAAGATCTTTAGTCTTCACTCTAATAGGTTTATAGTGGTTTTTGTGGTGATAATATGGTTCGTTCCCTAATGAGGTAGTGCACGTGAACCATTCCGGGGTAGTACTACAAGTTCAAGGAAGAAGGTTGGGTGCTAATTAGGAGAGATAGGAATTTTAGTTGTAAGAGGTTGTGTCTGGTGTCGAGTGAGGGCATTAATGTGGACCCTAGTAAGATAATGGCGATTAGGTGTTAGGCTAGACCTTGACTTCCTTGGGTATTAGCAGCCTCTTGGGTTTAATGGGATATTACCAGAGATTGTGAGTAGGTTCTCTTCTATCGTAACTCTTATGTTCTAGTTGACCCTAAGTAAGGCCGTGTTGTGACCGACATTTTGAGTAGGGTGTTTTGATAGGTTCGGGAGTTGCTATTTCTTGTGTTATTCCTTGGTGCTAGTAGGAGTCATGTGTAAGTTGGTTGATCCTTGATCCTTTCCAATTAAGGAGACCCAAAATTTATTTTCAAGAAAACGTACATGGATTTTACTTATTTTAATTTGAGATTTGAATATTATGATTCCTAAAATTCTATTGATGCATCGGTAGTGTTTATTTGATCATTTTAATGTGATTTAAACTGTTAAATAAGGATTTACTTTGGATTTATGAAGTTATAAGTATGCATGTTTCATTTTTGACTTATTTATACATGAGATGTTACACTACAGATTTAAATAGGAAATTAATAATGTTTACGCTTCAACTTCATACGATAAATGTTGATGTTTAAATCGAGTTGTAATTATCCATGTCATTTTCTCATTGTTCACAACATATGCATTCATATATGTAAATTATTTTGAAAAATTATATTATGGGTAAGCCCAATTTCTTTTTATGTTATGATTTTGATAAAAGGTTTGTTGTGACAATATTGTGATCACACATATGTCTTTGTTTTTTGGCTTATGGAATATTTGGTGTGCTTGCACTATTTTGTGTGTAGATGGGCTATTCTTATGCATGAATATTATGACTATGAAATTATGATTTTGGCATTTGAGGCTAAGTATGAAATATTATGAATGGTTTTTTGCTTTTAAGCCCAATTGTGCATTGAAATGACTCAGAAAGAAAAATGACTATTGCCTCTTTGAAAGTATCTATATGTATGTTGGAAGTATTCTTATGGGATGACAACGTAGAACCGATGGATTGAGGGGGGGGTCTATAGAGGTTGCCCCATGTTCTTGTTGCATAGAGCCTTGTCTTTTGATTTTGGTTGAACTTAGCTTGATGCGTTGGAGGTCTTGTGGTAGTTCAGGCTACTTGTATAGCATGCTTCCAATGAGTGTAGATCCTATAAGGTTATAATATGATAGTTAAGGATGGTCAATCTATTTAGTCAACTCCAATGGGGTAGTCAATTCTGTAAGGTTGATTTGAGGTTCAGGTTTTGTTTTCAAGTGTGGAGGAGGGTTGGTGATATCCCTAAGTGCCCTTTTGAACTAGGAATGAGCATTTGATCATTGGTGGAGTTGTTAGCTGGGCTTGTGCACCAGCAATGTCTATTGGGTTTCATGATTAGAGTCTTAAAACCCTACCTTGGTATGTTTTAGGTGGTTTCTAGTGATTAGGTATTGATTTGTTTAGAGCTTGTGAATCATTTTGAGGTAGTGTTGCAAGTCTTTGGAAATGAGAGGTTGTTTGCTAAGTATGATAGGTGTGCATTGTAGATAGCAAGATGGTAATTAGAATTCTTAAGGATTATGAAATGGGTGTGCATTATTTTTCCCCGGTGAGGATAATGTTGGGTTGGTACTCTAGGTGGCCTAGCATGTGTTTTTGTTTGTGGCAAGAAGGAGACTAGTGGGCCCATCGGCTAGTTAGATTGGAAGTTTAGTTAAGGGAAGTTAAGCATGGTGGTGTAGCATTTTTGATGGTTCCAAATCTTCTTGGGTTAAGAGGTATAGATGAGGCAAGGCCTTTATTCCACCTCATTAGAGTTGGAAGTTTTGGGTGTGAAGATGATATAGTGGAGGTTGTCTCCCAAGGGGGTGATGGTGGTTATGGTACCAAGAGGGTTAGGTGTATTTAAGGTTTACAATTGAGTTGAGGATTGTTAGTCCTTATACAATGTAAAGGGAGGATGATTAGGTTGCATAAGTTTGGGAATTGCGTTTCGTATGGTTAAAGTTTGTTCAGTTTTTCATGCTCTTAGGTTGAAGGGATGTGGTGGTGACTATAGTGCTATAGAACTCATAAGATTATGGGTGTTGTAGAGGATAAGTTATGTTAGGAAGAGGTCTCGGTGGAGGTATTGGATGGAAGGGTTGAAGAAGTTGATTCGTATGGGGGTAGTGTTCGTCAAGGCACTTTGGAAGAATCGTCAAGTCGAAAGTGTCTCTCAGGAAGCTGGAGCGGGCATGGAAAAGCGATGTCAGTACCTCTTTCATTCTATTCAAGCTTATGATAACATGGTGAATCCCTTCTTATGATTTCAAGTCTTATGTTTCAGCCCCTATGTCATTTGTATGCACCCATGTATATGTTGATATGTTCGTGTTGATTTTTGACACTTATGTTGATGTTTTGAGAATGGTGTTTTAAATGTACTGTGTCATTCTTGTTGGGGCCGATTTGGTCATGATTACTCTTCTCATATACATTTCTTTGACATTTGAGGACGAATGTTCCCAGGGGGGAAATATTGTAACACCGCACACTCGCCTAGAATGCCCCCATAATCAAAATCCCTCATATCTCAAATCGAGGATATTTAAACATCCCTCCACGTAGCTCGAAAAGACCCTATGATGCATTTTTCTTCAATATCACAAAAAATCCGTGCTGAATTTCTCAAATTAGACTGCATATTCTTGTTCAGAGGGTAAAATGTATGGGAAAATGAGTAACTACAAGGTATACTTTGTCCGTGCAAAGAAAAATAATTTTTGGTGAAACTTCACAAAAACAGTAGCTGTCCGCGACGGATCCGTGACAGGGACCTGAAGCGAACCAGTTCAAAAATATCCAAAGTTTGCTCTTTTTCACTCCAGGTAATTGGATAATAACCCCATACCTATATAAATAAAAATCTCTCATTGTCTAGCCATTTTGAGCCCTAAAAACCAACAAAAAACCTATCAAAATCCTCTCTAATCTTCATCAAATTATCCACTGGTTCTCAAGATTTTCAAGAAGTCTTGTTGGAATTCAAGAAAACCAAATCAAGCCCCAAGTCTTCCTCAAGATTAAAGAGTCCCAGAACTCATTCGGATCTAAGGATTTCATTCAAGCTTCAAGCCTCCATTTCAAATCTTCTTCAAGAAACACTCCAATGTCAAGGTATGTAGGTTTTATCCATTGGGTTCTTCCACCCATGGTGCCCTAATCTCCTTTTTATAGAATTTGCATGATTTGAAGTTGATTTTAAAATGAGTTTACTATTGTGAACATGTCTATGGACTATGTTAAAGCTATGTAAAGTTGTGATTATTTTTCTACATCTTGAGCTATAAATCTTGGATCTATTGTGAGATTTGATGAGGGATTTTGTTGTATATTTCTTGAGGGTGTTGCAATGTGTTCATTGATGGTTTTACAAAGGATTTTCTTGCATGATTTCATCTCTAAATTGCATGGTCTTATACCCCTATTACACACCCACCAAGTGTTTGATAAAATATTTGGATGTGGTTTCTTGAGTAGTTGAAGGTCCAAAGCATGAGACATGATACAAATGATGTTATAATGATGAAATGAGCTTATGTCTATGATTATTCCTATATGAAGTGTTGCACTAGAGAATATGATAAATCCTATATAAAGTGTTGCATTAGACTATACCCGATCCAAGGGGACAAGAGCATGGATAACCATGTTGGGGGTTTATACGCATCAACCGTGCGAGGGGTTTATACTTCATCATCGTGTTGGTAAGGTGTGATTACCATCAACCACGTGAGGGGATTACACCACACAACCACCAAGGGGTTTATACCTTGAACAACTAGCTTGTTCTCTTCTTCACATATGATATCCCATAAGAGCATGATTTACTTAAGCATGTCTTGCATTGAACATACATGCCATATTGTATATTATGTCTATTGCTTAATATTATGCATTTTGATTATGATGCCTATTTATTGTTACATTGCATCCTACATACTTAGTATATTTAAACGTACTAATGCATACTCTTTCCTATATGATTTCACCATGTAGGGATCGAAGCCAAAGTTGATCACTCCTTTCCTCAACGTGGCTAGTTCGGTGCTATTCAAGCTAGCTGGTGAGTCCTCCACTTCATGGACCTAGTCTATGATTCTTCTATTATGAATTGAGATATTCATCTTTATTGTTTATTTTGATTATGAGGGTGAGCCCGGTTACTTTGTCTTGGCCCCCGCTCTTATCTATGTAGTAGAGGTGTTATCGGATAAGATATGTATCCATGTTATGAGCCTTGACTCTTTCATCTCTTGACTATGATGTTATGCAAGCTTTCCCTTAGCCCTCTGCCCTTATTTTCCAAACTTTTACATGACTACATAAGTATTAATCTGTCCTGTAGTACCAATTCCCCTTTGTTTATTTTTCTTGTGTTGTTTTACATTGCTTCCACGACCAAGGATGTGTAACGATATGCTAAGAGGCTTGTTTGTGATTCCTTCAGGTTCCCCATTCGCTGGTCATATCTAGACCCTAGGCTTGGGTTGTGACAATTGAGCTGATATGTGCGAATGTGCTTTATGTGGGGTGATTTTTCCATGTTTGTGATATATAATGCTTATTTTACTAGGTATGTTTTATATATGATGATGTGGGATGGTAATCACTATATTGATGATTCTATTAGCTGCTGCTACTATGTTAGTTGAGTACTAACAATGTTAAATTACGGGAGGGCCTGGTAAAGGCTAGATATGGGCCAGTGTTGTGTAACAAGTATTAGTACTAAGCTTGACTCTTGTCTATATACATGTGTAGCTTGATGCTACTGATATATGAATTACTTACTATATACTGTACTTGTCTTGGTATGAATATATGACTCTGATAGCCTTGTTTACTCTAGATAGCTATGATAAAACTGTGATTGTCCATGTTTATTCCTAGTACTTGTGGCTTGCTAGAATATGGTATACATGCCTCTAGTTAAGCATGATTCTTTATTGTGTTGTGACATATACGCCTCTGTATAAAACTGTTAGCCATTGTACACTTGTCTCACCTACTTGATACTAAGAACCATGACATACTCTTAAAGATGTTGTTGTTTATGCTTCTGATTGGGACTCATGACTCTTGATATGAGATATGATAATGCTAAACCTCTAGTGAGTTAGAAATAGGATGTAAATCAATTAAAGGGATGTATGCCATATCATACGAGATTCACCAGGCTATTAGTGGTTGAGCTACTACTTGTATGACTTAGTTAATTGGAGTACGCTCTTGTTCTTGAGATAGTAACACTACAGTGGGGCCCACAAATCATTGATTTAGGGAACAATCATTCTTATCAGCTGGACTTTTAGTTGTCATCCTAGTGTTACCGTATGCTTGGATTGTGGTTCTACTTGGAGGACACATGATACATCCCAGGAAACTAGCTAGGCTGTCAACTATTATTTAGAATGTGGTTTGTACTTGTCAACTAGATGATGGGTTATGATTATTCTAGATAGTTGCCCTGCCTTAAGCACCATATATTACTCTTGTTGGTAAGTACATTTGGTTGATTGCTTATGTGCCTACTAGGTTGTCAGATACCAAGAGACATGAGATATTGTGAGAACTAATTTGTTTTGTACACCTAATTATGTGTGGTAGGTATTACCCATAGTTCAGTCTAGGTATATTCTTCTATCACATCCTAATGTCCAATCTAGGATACTGCATGCCCTGAGGCCTCTTCCAGGGTATTGTATGTGTTCATCACACCCTATTGTTTAGTCTAGAGTACTGCCCGCACTGATATCTAGCCTAGGCTATTGCCTGATGTCCAATCTAAGTATGGTCTCAGGGCCTAGTCCAGACCAGGCACTTTCTGGGTCATATCCATGGTTCAAGGTTTGGGTTCTATATTCCTATCTTGCCATTAGAGTTGGGTCACTAGTTTAGATACAGTTGGGTGGTTGACACCTTTTCATCGATTATTTGTATTCTTACATCTTCACATACCATTATTATGTGGGGGTGTACCTACTTGGCTTATGGGGGCCCGGTCAGTATATAGGCTAGATACTAGGACTTCACACATATGTACAACACTATACCTTGGTCAGTGACAATTGTGATATAGCTTCGCTCGGGTTCGTTAGATAATTGCTTGTAAACTATCCAGTATTGTTCAGTTGGGGCCTCCTAGACCTACTCAGTTGTTCCAACATAGCACTACAAAATCAAATGCCATGTATTGGTATGATCACTATATATGTTATCATTACTCATGGGTACCCCTGGTGCCACAGACATAGTCGATACATGACTTTCGAGTCTCGTCAGTGGGTATCATTGCATACTAGTTTGGTTATTCTGTTGGGGATTTAGTGATACTCTAAGGATGCTTATTCCTGGACCTAGTTCATAATTGCTAGCTTTATTGTAGTTTCTACATTTGGGCATTCTATATTTATTAGATTTCACTCAGCTAGCCAATGATGCCTAGTGGGTTGCTTTCTACCAGTACTCATCCCTACTTATTTGCATCTTCCTATGGTATAGGTCTAGGTACTAGCCACGATCATTGAGCTGGGGACTTTTGGACGTCTCAAGGGATTTTTGGGTGAGCATTAGCAGTTCTGGATACTCTATAGTCTCCTATTTTAGTGGTCATCTTTTGTATTCAAACATTAGCCCTATACAATATAATTTTGGCCTGTATGTGTAGGAGAATCTCCTGGTTTTGTATATAATTATTTCTATATATGTAGTTGCTTCAGTCTATAATAGCTTTGTGCAGATAAGTTCTATGTCCTGGATAGATTATGTTTGGCTCATTATATGTTGCTATGGTTCCTGATGATATTGCTACATTTAGTGATTCAGGACAGGTACTGTGAGTTTGGTTGGATAGCCTCTAGGTGGCATCTAATAGGTGCCATCATGACTTGAAAAGTGGGTTATGACAAGTTGGTATCAGAGGTTAGGGTTCACAAATTTCATCTGTATAGAGCTACCATCTAGTAGAGTCTTGCGGATGGGTGCGAAGACGTTCGTGAATTATATACAGGATACTACGGGATGTTCAGGAAACTTTCTATGTTTTGTTCCTTTTGTGTGATATTGTCAACGGTCTGTCGATTTCTTGGAATTTAATTTTGTTATGTTCTTTTGCAAATATGTTGTGTAGAGATCAGACTATGAGCAGGGTTAGGACTGCATCATTAGTCCCAGATTGGGAGAAGCCTCCAAAGCATGTTGAGTAGAGGCAGGATGCCCCAACTCTCCCATAGCCAGAGGCACCAATTCCCCCAGCCACCTTTGTAAGTCCCCACATGTTGGTAGGTGCAAAAGTACCTAAGAAATAAGGTCTACAAATCATTCTATGTTTAAGTGAGTTTAACAAAAGGGTTTACGGGCCATAGGTTGTCCCATGATGTTTAATTTATGTTAGTGGAATGATGGTCAGATTTAGTGAAAATATTGATTTCTAAAGTTAGGAGTACGAGATACCAGACGACTCGTACATTGGTTGATGACCACAAGTGCTGTCATAGGTTGAGATTTAGAAAAAATCTCTAAGGATTCAAAATGTTACCAGATGAGACCCTCTTCTCATGACCTATGGAACAGACTACGACCATAAATGGGGCCTCATGGTCTTGTCCAGCAGAATTGTATAAGGGAAAAATTCGACCTTTCCTAATACTATATGCCTATACCACGTCGTTTTAACATCCAAATGACCCTTATCATCCCTATACAACCTAATCTGCCTCATTCTTCTTCATTTAAAATATTCTTAAGTCTAAACCCCTCAAAAATACTCTCAAGTTCTTCAAGGCTTTCAAGAGAAGAGACCAAGCTTGGGTTTTGTAATTCCTACACTGTTCAACAAGATTTTCATTCATAATCACACCAAGGTATGTGGTTTTGATTTGTGGAGACCTTTCCTCCATAAAGCTCAACCATTCCTCTCCCTCATCTACTTTCAAGTTATGGAAATTTATGGAAGCTTTTATGAACACTTTTATATGATGATGTTATGAAGTATTATATGGTATTCTACCTTCGTACATTAAAATGCCATGTGAAATTTATTGATTTTTATGAAGGTTAAGGAAGCCCTAACTAAGATTTATAGTGTTATGGTGGGTTACTTTGAATGACTCGAAAAAGATCTTATTTACTCTTCTCATATCCTAAATCTTGACTTTTGCGTGATTTCTAGTATATATACATACATCATGTTTAATTAAAGTTATGCACCAAGCTTCTATGTTAATGAAAGCCTTATGGCAAGACATGTAAATTATGAATGTTAGGAATTTGAAGAGATATTATGCATGTTATGAGATATGAGAATATTGTGAAATCATGAATGATATGAAGCCTGATATTGATATTATGAAGCTTTAGTTTTGAAGAGCTACTTTGTGAAAATATTATAATATTATGATGCTTTACATATGGTGAAAATAAGTATGATTTGAGTATTCTTGGGATTTTGACCAAGCCCTGAGAGGACCTTGGTAGATAACCATTGTCCCATAACTATATTACCACCATAGGTTTGTGAATTAGCCAATAGATCCATATATCTTGTGTTGCATGATTAACCTAAAAAGCCTGGTGTTCCAATATGACACATGTTTATTAAATAGCAAAAAAGGTGGTATTCCCATAAGTTTCTCATAATATTTTAACCGACAAGGGTAGTGTTCCCATAAGGTTTTTAAGAAGCACTTTCCGAAATGGTAGAGTTCCCGAGAGGTGAGTGTTTGGCATACCTCGACAAAGCAGACCACTCCTAGTCTGATGTGGAGTGAACATTGGGATTCGAAATAGTAGCTTTCTTTGTCTGATATATCAGTTATGGTCCTTTCCCATCTACGTGTGATATGTTATGCGGCTTGATGATTTCTCATGCATATTTTGAGTAAGACATTAAACATTCATGTCATATTGAGCTTATAACTGTTGATTATGAATATGCATATTATTTAATTATGGCTTATGTTCTTTGTTGCATTGCACCCCGCACACTTAGTACATTCCAAGTACTAAAGCATAATTTTTTCCTACATGATGTAACCATGTAGGGATCGGAACTCCTATTCATCCTCATCCTCCACATGGCTATGCAGCCCAATTTAAGATTGCTTGGTGAGTCCTCCATTTCAGGGACACTATCCACTTACTTTGATGCTTTATTAAGACTTTTTTCTTATAGATATTTATCTTTTGAGGATGATCCTGGGAAATATCTTGGCCCCTGTCTCACTCTTTGTTAGAGGTGTTATTGGATGCGGATTTGTATGTTATGATCTCGACTCTCATTATGTTTATGTATTATGGAAGACTCCCTTAGTTCTTATCCTCTTCTTATGCTTGTTGATGTTTGTTGTATTGTTGAGATGGAAGTCCTAAGTCCCTATATCTCCCCATAGTGTGAGTCATACTTACCTGCCCCTTAGATATTATTTTTTATGTGTCATGCTACTCCTCTTCCTTATGACATCCTTATAGCTTGAGTGCAAAGCCCCGTTTCCCTTAGAATATATATATTTTTGTTTTATTATGCTTTTGTAACTAAGGATATGTTATGTATGCTTAAGAGGCATGTTTGGGATTCCTTCGAGTTCCCCATTCACCGTGTTACACCTAGGCCATATGTTTGGGTCATCACAAAGCTTGGTATCAGAGAATTAAATTCATTAATGGTCCTTGAAAATCCTACACCGCGTCAAGTATAGTCTTTTTCATGGTTAAGAAGTATGCCAAAACTCTGAATAAGAGGCTATGGGGTATCTTAGGAATAATTCACTTCTTCATATTCTATGTCATGCTTTAGGAGTTAAATTGAGACTCCTTATTCCTAATGGATGATATTTTTCTATTTTAGATCATGCATCAAAGAAGAGCGGTACAAAAGAGCTCCTACTTTCAAGGGTGAACCGGCCCATTCGGCTCCACATGTCCCCCAAGGAGAAGAAAGGGTCACTCATGCTGAATATCAGAATGTGGTCACTTTATTGGAAAAGTTTGTGGCCAACTAAAGGGTTCAAGCTCCTCATGCTCATACCCTAGCCTCAAGGGTGAGGGATTTTATAAGAATAAATCCAACAGAGTTTTATAGCTCCAAGATGAAAGAAGACCCCTAAAGAATTCATTGATACGGTGTACAAAGTTCATGACATTATGAGGATAAGCTCGGAGAAGAAAGAGGAACTAGTAGAATATTAACTAAAGTGCCTTGCTCAATTGTGGTTTGTTCAATGGAAGAGGGAGAGAAGGAATTGAGAGACTATCTCTCGAGAACATATCAAGGCCACCTTTATCAACTATTTCATTCCCATGGAGCTAAGGGAAGCAAAGATGAAAGTGATTATGAACCTCAACTAATGATGCATGAGTGTTAGGGAGTGTTGCCAATCCTAGGGCAACAATGCTTTGTTTTAAGAATGTCCGACTTGATCAATGAAGAAGCCACATCACCATGCTCATAGGAGATATGGACGTGTCTTGGCTCATGAGTTATGCCGAGCAACTTGAAGGAGAAAAGCTTAGAAAGAGTAGAAGTGGAGAGTCGAAGAAAGTTCATTATGATGGTGGATTTAAATGTACTAAAGGTGGTCATTTCCAACAAGGCCACAAATTCCAAGGTCGTGGGTTCTCCAAAGGTCAAGGTCAAAGATTTGCTAATGATAAGGTGCCCAATCCTAGAGCTCAAGGTAGTAATGTTGGTCAAATCATCCCTAGGTATGGAAGGTGTGGTAAAAATCATGGTGATAATGCTATAAAGACATAGCTAATTGCTTTAGATGTGGATAAATAGGCGATAAAATTGAGGATTATCCAAACAAGGGTAGATATGGAAGTCCTCAAGGACAAGGTGATCATGGTGACCAAAGGGCGTAAGGTGGACAACAAGGAGGTGCTCCACGTCATAACCGGTTTTATGCTCTTCAAGGGAGGCAAGGGGTGGATGAGGTGCCTATTGTTGTTACAAATATGTGAAATATCTACAATATTAATGTATATGCTTTATTGGATCTGGGTGCCACTCTTTCTTACATTACTCATTTTATTGCTAATAGATTTCATGTGTGTCTCAAGTTATTGTGTGAACCCTTTGAAGTGTCCACCCCCATTGGTGAGTCTATTGTTGCTAAAAGAGTTTATAAGGGTTGTCCTGTGTCTACATTGAAATAACTCATGCCTTTTGATTTTTCTGAAGTTGACATGGTAGATTTTGACATCATTCTTAGGATGGATTAGGTACATACATATCATGCCTTTATTGATTGTAGGACCCAGAGAGTTAAGTTCCAGTTTCCTAATGATCCCATCCTTAAGTGGGTGGGTCATGATTTGGTGGTTGAGGGTAGGTTCATCTCTTGTCTTAAGGCCTAGGAGTTGATTTCTAGGGGTTGAATATACCATCTTGTAAGAAATAGTGATGTTGAGTGTAAAATCCCTCTTATTGAATCAGTTTCGGTGGTTGATGAGTTTCTTGAAGTTTTTCTCATTGAGCTTCCTAGTGTCTCTCTCGAAAGGGAGATAGATTTTAGCATAGACCTCCTCCTTGATACTTAACCTATTTCTATCCCCCTTTACCTCATGGCCCTACTGAAGTTGTATGATTTAAAGGATCAATTGAAAGACCTATTAGAGAAATACTTTATTAGGCCTAGCAAGTCACCTTAGGGTGCGACGGTGTTGTTTGTAAGGAAGAAGAATGGTTCACTTAGAATGTGCATCGATCGTTAGCAACTCAATAAAGTCACTATGAAGAACATGTATCCTTTTCCAAGGATAGATGACCTTTTTTCTCAACTATCAGGGACCAGTGACTTCTCATTGATTGACCTTCATTCCAGGTATCATCAAGTGAGGTTCAGGGAGTGTGACTTTCGAAAAATGGCCTTCCGAAAAAGATATGGACATTTTAAATTTGTGGTGATGTCCTTTGGCCTAACTAATGCTACGATAATATTCATGAATCTCATGAATAGGGTCTTTAAACACTACCTTAACTTGTTCCTAGTGGTATTCATTGATGATATTTTAATTTATTCCTGGAGTGAAGAACATGTGAAACATTTGAAGGTAGTGTTGCAAATGTTGAGGGAAGAAAGGTCTGTGAAGTTTGACAAATGTGAATTTTGGTTGAAGAAAGTTGCAATTTTAGGACATATGGTATTGGGTGCAAGGATTAGAGTGGATCCAAAAGAGACAGATATGGTAAGAAATTGTCCTAAACCCTTAACTGTAATGGATATTAGGATTTTCATGGGTTTGGTGGGGTACTACCGAAGATTTATTAAAAGTTTTTCTTCAATTGCCTCTCCATTGATAAAGTTGACTCAAAAGAAGGCCAAATTTGTAGGATTGATGAATGTGAAAGAAGTTTCCAAACTTTCAAAGACAAGATTACATCTTCTTCTATTTTGGCTCTAACGAAAAGTTAGAAGGGTTTATGGTGTATTCTATTGCTTCAAGAATTTTGAGGTGTGTGTTGATGCAAAGTGGAAAAGTCATTTCCTATCCTTCTAGGTAACAAAAGGTGCATGAGCATAATTACATTGGCCAGATAATGGTGCCGGACTTTCAGGGATATCAGACTCGCCGATGCACCACCTATAACTTGGTCAAACTTCTCTAAGGCATTTATGACCAGATTTGTTCCTAGAAGCCTTAGGTACAGACTTAATGATTAGTTTGTTCGCCTAGAGTAAGGACCAATGATAATGACTTAGTATGAGGTGCGATTCAAAGAGCTCTCCAAGTACGACACAACTATTTTACTAAGGAGGAGGAGTAGATCTGCTCTTTTCTATAGGGCATGAGACCACTACTGAGGGTTGGCATACATGCACCGGTGACTTCTGGCCGATCTTACCTAGATAGTGTGGATTTTTCATGTATGATTGAATAAATTTTTTATGAGACCCATGAGGGCAACAATAGACGAGCGCTCCATGAGGGTAGCTACAGTAAGATTTGGTACAAATCCTGGGAGAAATTTGGTAGAACTCAATAGATATCTAAGACCAAACTACCTTATTTAGCCGACCAAATCTCTAGGGCCATAGAGGCAGACGTTATCGGCCGCAACAGTCGACGCAATAGAGCCCTTTCTTCCCTAAGGTGTTATGAGAGTGGGGATCTAGATCACTAGTCTTAAGAGTGCCCCATATGGATAAAGAGGTCCCAAATAGGCCAATTCGCTCTACCATCGACCGCTAGAGATAGAGGATAGGGTAGAGGTCTCAGAGGATGCCAATATGGCTCTACAGATGATGTTCCTAAGTATGATTACCCTATGTCAGCAGCCAACTTCATGTTTATTTAATTTATGTTCCACTCTCTTATATGTTTCTACTTGTTTCATCATTTGTTTGAGTATGAGCTTCGAGCTTTTCTTATTCTAGATTTGTGTATCAACCTTAGTGGGGTGTTATTAGTAAACGAATCAGATGTGTAGGTCAGGTATGGTGACTCTTCAAGTTTGTGATATTCAGGCAAGTTGAAATTATCAAATGGACTTGATTTTGATACTCTATTGGGTATGGGTATTAGCTCTACATTGTGTTACAAGTAGATGACCACACTAGGATTGATATCTTAGCTACACTTGATATGTCTCCAGTAATGTGACAGTGGTTTGTTGGTTATACAATGACTACTATTATGGTATATATTCAGGCTCAGAGGTTGGGCCAACCAATTGTTTAACATATTTGGCATGCTTGTGATGTGATAGCTGAGGCCCTATTATGGAGATGGTTCTTGTAGTTATGTGTCTTAGATATGGTTAGGAGGATTTTCCAAATATTGCCAAAGACTCTCTATAGAGGTCACATTACCATTCATTAAGGGCTAGAGTAGAGGATATTCTGACAGTTGTGTTTTGGACCCATTGTGAGTTGGTAGTTATATCTGTTGGGCACATTAATGCCCCTGTGGTATCATGGACCAGATGGCTTACATATGTTGGTCGCATTTATTACAGTGGATCTATTAAGAACCAAATTTTCTAGGGCTTTATCTAGTAAATGCTATATTATTATGGTTGACTTATGAGTTGTTAGAATTGCCCAGTTGAGATGATATATGTCAGGATGGATTGTGGATGCTGACTATGAGCTATATAATGTTAATTCTTGGTAGCTCTTGTTATTTTTTTAGGCCTTGCAAGTGTTGATAATTAATGAATTATTTTCCTTGCTCATGGCATGTCTCTTGTGGCTGAATATGATAGTTGTTGAGGATAATGACTAAGAGTGTGATACATATTGTATGCAGAGAAATGTGTGAGGAATCTACTGATGATTACTGTATTGATTATATATTGTACTTGTGGTTGTCATGAGTGCGAGTGGTTAGTATGTTATTATATGTTCCATTCTTGGGAATCTATTATCTTGTTGAGGCTACTAAGGGTTGTTATGTAAATAATCTATTACATTGAGATGGTGCCCTTACTATTTGATACACTCTGAGGGCTATTATTCCAGAGATTGATTGATCAAATAGTGTAGGGAAGGGGCTAAAGTCCCTACGTAGAAATATGATTATATTAGCTATTGGTTGCAGTTTTTTTGGTTAGCTTTTGAGTTATTTGGGGCTGATCTA
This sequence comes from Solanum clarkiae, assembly GCA_011800125.2. Lineage (NCBI taxonomy): Eukaryota > Viridiplantae > Streptophyta > Magnoliopsida > Solanales > Solanaceae > Solanum > Solanum clarkiae. The sequence continues at coordinate 21,625 of JAABOM020064670.1, read as the reverse complement.
TGGGATTTCTTGTATGAGGAAATTAGGAGGGAAGTGAAAAGCCAGATATGTGTAAACATTGTTACAGGTGTGGGCAATTATGGTTACTCGGATGTCTATTAATATGTTGGGGGTAGGTATACCCAGTCTGTAATTTTCTGTTACATGCTAGTTGATTGAATGAAAAGGAATGAATGGTGGATCTTTGAGGATCCCTTATTGACTTCTACACTAACTCTCTACTACATACAGATGGGTGGCTACCTTTCTGCATAGTTCAAATTACCGAGATTTTGGTTGGACACTGAGCATTCCTATGATTGTGTATTCATTGCCTACGATAAACATAGGGTTTAGAACTCTCTACATTTTACATGGGTCAACGAAATGAGCATAGTCGTGATAGAATGGTCTGGTTGAGATTCTGAGGCGAGTTGAGCTTGTGGCATATAAGTTAGTTGTGCCTCTAATATAGTCTGTTATATAGTTAGCCCTTCCAATATTGATACTGCATTGTTATATATGTAGGCAAGCCACACATGCTTAAGTATACTTCAGTTGAGTCAAATAAACATTTGAATTTTGGTGAGGAATTGGCAGCCTTTTTAGCTTAAGGATATTGGATAGTGGTGTTTTAAGGTCATATTAGTAGTTGAGGTTCGACGGTGACATCGACTAATTGAGGAAACTAGTTGAGAGTTAAGACAGACATGCAGGACTATACCACAACTTATTTGAATCACCAGGTATGCTTTTATCTTTACTTTCGCAAATGGCAGTTTTATTAGTGGGGATGTTGTAATGACCCTATAGGTCATTTCTATGTTTTTGCAGTATTTTGTTGATTTGAGAATGTGAAAAGGCTTAGGCCATTTGTGACTTATTGGGACTATTGGTGTGGTTATTGGATGAGTTGGTAGTGATTTACGTGGGCATTTTGAGCTAAATAGGAAGTCATAATGATAAAAATGTGGTTATTGGTAAAGTACTAGCGAATGGCCTCGAAAAAGAATTCTGGCAATTCCATTAGTTCCGCAATGGCCAAATTATGCTAGGAGCATGGTTGGCCTGAGGGTTGAGGGGTCCAGTGTGAGTCTAAGTTAGAAGTTGTAAAATCAGTTCAATTAGAAGCCAAAAAGTGACTTTCTGTAAAAAAAAAAAAAAAAAAAAAAAAAAAAAAAAAAAAAAACCTAGGTAAATGTGCTCAAAATGAGAATCAGATGTCATGGTTACCTCTGGAAAGTTGAATATAGCCTAGAACAACTTTTGTTTTGAGGGAAGGACTTTGAAGTGCATTTGACCCCCCCTCAGCTCCTTTAGTTAAAATTAGCAAGAAAGACGTAGGACCCTCACTTTGTCGAAGGAAGCTCCGTTAAAAATTTTGAACGCTTCGCTGGATTTAGAACATCGAAAATCATACAATACACTATTCACTTATGTAAAACGGACATTGGATGGGTTTGATATGCTTCGAAGAGGTTTTTGGAAGAGTTGATGCACAACAGCAGGCATACCTCTGCGCCCGTGGAGGCATGCCTGATGTCGCCCAACTTGGCTACTCAAAGGAAGAAAGGGGGATCGTCATCAAAATAATAACTGAACTGAGAGGTTGGGGTCGAATCCCATAAGGAATCGTAATTCATGATAGAAGTGATTCTTTATATTTAGTAATTGTAGGATCAGGGGGTTGCAATAACTGAAAGCATGAATCAAGCTACACTCTATATAATTAGCGATTTAATCAGCAAATATAGGAAGATGTTGGAAAAGTGCAAATATGGGAATCGATCTACCAAATGGGTCTAAGTATTTGACTAAATGAGTTGATAATGATTTAATAAACTAGGTTTCTTGTAATCCATATTCAGCTATGATACATGAGTATTTCATATGATTCAAATACGAAATCATATGCAGGCCGGCGAGGAATGGCCTAATAAGTCTCAGTAAAACCCCTAGTACCTTGGCCATTGAATCCATAGTTGTGGACGTCAACTGAAACCCCAAGAGGTTTCCAGCCATTACGTTCATTCCACACTTTAATCATTCTTCCTAATGTAACAAACTGAGATCTAAAGTAAACCCCAAGTTTTCAACCTGAAATTATAGATTAAACATAGGAATTGATATAAATTCACTCAAATAAATTACAAATAAGTCAAAATATCAAAGACCCAATAAATAAATACAAAACCCATATCAATACCACACTCCTAACATGGGGGGTTTTAGCCACACATGCCAGAAATTAAAGATTTCATACCAAACATAGCATCTGTAGTCATGGGTAACAAGATTAAATAGAAAATAGTTGATTATCACTAGACAATCTACTCTTATTTTTCCTCCCAAAAGCTTGAAAACCCTATCAATCCTTGTACTCCAAAGAAGGAAAGTTCTACGCACTACTCTCTAAAACTAAGAAGAAGAATATGTTCTAATATGATATGTACAGTGTTCTTTCTAAATTGCTTATATAGTTCGTGCAAATTTGTGAGAGTTTGTGTTGCAATATGGCATTCGGTGGTCAAGGCCGACCACTACCGAGCACTCCAGCAATGCACCAAATGTGTACTTGATCGCTTTCCTTTGCATCTTCACATGGCTTCCTCTTCTGCTACATTAGGTGATGGCTCTTCACCTCGCCTATTCAATTCAGTGATTCATCAAAGTTCCCATTACATCGCCTTCCTATCAGGGTTTAAGGGCTTTGAATGTTGCACCTCTAGGCTATCTCCTATGCCATTTAGCTGTGCACCAAATATGATTTGCGATATCGATTTTGACCGCATTCCTGACTTGAGCTTGAAACTTCATTGTTACAATACTAGGTGGTCTCTGATGTTCGGCGGATTGTTGATGATGTAGGCAATGCCTCTTTTGTCTGCCTTTTTGCTCTTTTGCTCCCTTTCCAAGATTTTACCAAGTATTGTCTATTTGTGTACTTTTATACCCATTTCCTGACATAACACATGCACATTTGTTAGAAATGTTGAAATAGTAGAACACTAAGGGAAATTTTTCTTTGCAAGCTAGCCCCAAAATGAATCTGATTATAGACTCATCAACACCCCTAACTTAAGCCTTTGCTTGCCCTCAAGCAAATCAAACATCAATCCATCCAATTTCAAAGCTTGCAAATAGGTCCACAGGTAGCAACACACACACGTCCAGCTTTTTATCCCTTTTCAAACTTCCAAAAACCACTTATGTTACTTTGAAGCATCGAGGATGACTATGGAGTAATGAAAACATTGATATGCTATTGGTCACTGCCTAAAGGCATCAACATTATAACCTCACACCAAAGAAGATCCCGAACACATAAGGTTATGACATTAATTTTAAGAGGTCTCTTCAACTCTCACTCTCCTAATTGAGAAATAACATCTCAACTTCAATCCATAGTGTTGCCCTTATTCACTTGACTTTCTTCTAGGCTAAGAACCCAAAGGAATTTTTTAGGAATGTGATGTAGGTTTAAGGTTGGGTAGGATATCATATGGATAGTAGTGTCTCATCCCTCCTAAAACTTTACATGTTCTTTTCAGGCTCAAATATTCTTTTGGTCCTCCTGTATTCTTCTCCTTTTGACATATCGTTTGCTTTTGATTTATCATCCTATGTGTCTCCCTTCTTTGTACTCTTCAATTTCAAGCACTTTTGTTTTTCAACTTTTTTTCAAGAAAAATAATTTCACTTTTTCCTTACTTTCATTCATTTCTAAGACTCCTCACTTTTTTTCTTTCTTTTTTGTCCTTTTTTGACTTTTTCATGGGAGACACTCCCTTTGAAATGCCCTTATTACTAAATAATATAGTCTCCTTTAAAAAGGGTATTCCCTCAAGACGAAGTCAACCCCTACTTCGTGACTCTTTGACTTGAGTTTGTATCGTTAGAGAAATCAGCTTTCTTGAATCGTAAAAAGGAATAAGGGAGGGGTTCATTATAGTGAAATTTATTTACTCATATACAATTATACATGTTAAAAAGTTCTTAATAATAATTATTATGTGTGAAGAAATAAATAAGGAAGAAAAAAGAGAAAAGTAGGGCAACCACCTTATTGGACCTTTTTTCTCTTAAGATTCTTTTGATATAAAATATGTTTTTCCCAAGGTAAGTCAATGTTTTGACCTTATCAAACCATATAAACTCTCTCCTTTGCTTATTTTTCACTAACACACACAAAACACATCAGTTCATTGGAGCATCGTTAATTTGGTAAGTGATTAAATTCTGTCTTTAAATTGAGTAGTGTATAGTAATTATGGAATATCTTGTTTTATATAGCTGTATTATTAGTGTGTAAATATGTTTTGGAAAGCTAATTCACCTACCTACAACTTTTATGTTTATGTAAACATTTGAATGTGCTTGCATGGTATCCAAAGCTTGCATGAAATACAATGAAAGTTCTTGCAAGTTTTCTATTCGAGAAGACTTCTATGTGTTGTTGTTAGTATTTTAATAACATATTGATGTGTGAGCTGTAATTTGTGATTATTATTAGTTTTTTTTCAACCCTAATATATATCTACAACTCTTATGTTTATGTTTGGACCTAATTTTGTAATATGGTATTCAAAACAGTGGATGCAATTTAGGACAAGTTCTGTCCTGAGTTTTGACATAAAAATCCTTGGGGGTGTGCTGTTAGTTTTTCAATTACAAACACTTGTACAAAGAGTATTTCAAAGTGATTCTTGATATTTTGCAACCTATATTCAATACCTAAAATTGTCATGCTGACTGAAAAGCCTAGTTTGGCCATTCACCAATCCAAAATCAAGTTGCATTGCAAGGCAGTAAAACTATCGAGAAGAGTGTAATCTGCAAAAATAGGACTCAATTTTGGTATTTCTCTTGGTAGTTGCTACCTATTAAAAGTGTTGAATGTTAAATGAGAATGTGAATGAGTACAAAAGTGCTCACACTCCTGTACAATTTTAAGGAAATAAATTGATGAAACGGATGTCGTATTGATCCGGGACTTGAAATCGGTAGGGTCGGTTACATGCAAAAAGGGTTCAAGTTCATGTAAAAACTTGTTCTTGTTCCTTTACTACCTGCTAGTACATCTGAATGTTATCTAGGTATCTCAGCTATGTTCTTATCATTTTATCTCGTTGTGTTGATGTTTTTTGGGACTTGTAAGGAACTTGTTTAATTCACCCATTTGTACGAATTGCCTAATCACTTGACATCCTCATGGAATTTTTCCTTCTTATGGTTGTGACTTTTTCACCATTGGCATGCATCTTGTTAAGATTAATTGCCATCTTCATTGTGAATTTTTGGTTCGTCCCAAGTCTGGATGCAGTCTATTTTATGTACGAACTAGAAAGTCACTTTTACTATGGTTCTTGGTTCTCCTGATAATTGGGTTTTCACCCTTCTTGATACAAGGTTTCAATCCTTCTTGATACTTGATCATCTTTGGTGTGACGACATGACTTACATACTGGATGAAACTTTTCTTTTGAATGTCTTGTTAAAATTGTTCCAGGAACCCTTGATACTTAAATCATTAAATATCCTACAGGATACTATTAATGTATTTGTTCACTTGGTCTATTTACTATATTCCAGTTGTGTTTCCCTTTGACTTAAGAAGGGTAAATTGAGGGATTTAAGGTTCTTAGCTTTTAGCTTTTACACTATTAAGCTTCATGCTTAGCGATAGTTATTTCTATCGTAGGGAGTAGCCGAGATGATGCTTGAGGATGACCATTGACGATAAATTTTGGGAGCTATGCAGAAGATCACATTTGCATCTAGACATATGTACTGTAGTAGTTTTGAGACATGTACATGATTCTCCTATTGCATATGTATGTATAAATTTGAATGGCTAATATAAATTATGGAACCATGGGTTGTAACTTTAAGTTCTGGATTTTTTTAGTTAAATTTGAGTTGGCGAGCTTTTCTACATTAAAATACCAGTTATGTTAAGATATTTTATGAAACAAAAACTAGTAAATTTTATGTCCTTGCATTTTAACACCGGTAATACTTTTCAACATGCTACAACAGCTTGGGAAATATATAAATATCTCGTAATATAGTAGTTTAGATTACTTGCAAGGTACTCACACCAAAAATTTAAGCTAGAATCAACTGCACAATCTTCAGAACAAAATCCTATACCTTTAACTATTTTGAATTCATTACTTCAATTTGATTAATAGGCCATGTGTTAAATATTACATATGTTGGTAAGTGGTATGCAAGCCTAAAATGTACAAAAATAGCATCCTCCCATGAGGGTTGCCACACCCTTCTTTCTAGTACCACCACGAATGTAGCCTTTGGCCACTGCTTAGTTCGTTACATGCTTAAGGAGGGATCGTAAGGAACAAGAAGGAATTGTCTTTCACAAACATAAGTCAAGGTCATATGGTTACCAAAGAAAGGGTCAAGGCTCGAGGGGCTTCACTAAAGACTCATTGCATTGTCAAGGGATGTAACTATGGTTAATGGACTTAATGGAACCCAAGAAGGCTTAAGGTCATTTCCTAATTAGAATTAACCAGGTTGCTCCTCAAAACAAATCCAGCAAGTTCTAGATGTTGCAAAAATGCATTTCAACATAATTCCTAACACCACATTGGCAAAATGGATTCGTATTTGAACAATGGTAACACACTTGCAATTTTTCGATCATCGCATATCAAAGCTCAATTGCTCACATAGTCAGCTCAAGATGTCTCAAATCTATGCATGTACTAATTAATCAAGAAAAGATGAATTAGTAAGCAAGTACATGCTTCTTCTCCGTGGCACCATCTGAATCAAAGATATGAAACATCAATGCTGGAATTGCTAAGGACTAGAGACACGATAGAAGCTTTAGAATGGCTTGTCGTATATGCATGGAGTTTTTCAAAATTTAAGGACATTAATTTCAATCGTTCACCCATTCAACTCAAAAAGAAAAAAGAAAAGTAAAATAGAGAAATAAATACTACTCTATTACAACCCAAAAAGTTAAAAATTTTCTCAATATTCATCAACGCATCAAAGTAAACACCATTGTCTCATCCCATTCATAATAAAACATAAAATAATAATCATCGAAAAGATATGGAACTCTGCATGCTCACCCCTTCCTAAAAAATAAGCATTTCCCTCAATGTCCAAGGGGAAACAGAGATTAAGCATAAGAAGAAAGAAGCGAGTATGAGAATCTCCTTGGTCAAATCAATCCTGTTGTGGTGGTAGAGGAGATGGAGAAGTGGTCAGGGGGCTATCAATTCCCTTATCTACTGGTGTAATCTCGAGATCAATCAAAGGCCATGTGGGCTTAGGCTCACTCACACCGGATGTGCCTATCATGGATTTGTCGATGACAGATGCTTCTTTCACAATGTCCACAATTTGGCTCTCCACCCAAGCTAGATCCTCATAGTCCTTTTTGCTAGGGTTTGCTCCCACTGTCTCTTCGTCAGTCTGTGGGGTGCTCACTCCTAGTTTTCTTATTTCTTATCAACCAAAACATTCATGTTCAACCAATCGTGAGGGACCAAAGCCATATCCCCTTTGAGAGGATCTTCTATCTTGTTAAAGAAAGTGCTCAAGTCCATAGATCAGAGGGCTGCCACCTCTTTCTTCAACAAATCAAGATCGGCTTTCAAAGCCGATGTGTCTACAGTGCCACCACCTACCTACTCAATAATGGCCACTCTATTTTCCAAGCTGCCCAACTCTTTCCCATGGTTATCAATCATCAAGTCGAGTTTATCCATCCTTAATTTGTGTGCCTTCACTAACTCTCCCTTGTTTACCTCAGCCTTAATGTATGACCTCATAGATTTGACTATGACCGACTTAACTAGCTTAGCAATAGATAACTCAACCCTAGTGACCCAAAGATCGGCTACTTTAGATAGGTGGCCAAAGTCAAGAAGAGTAGGATTCGTGAGTGGGGGTTGGTTATCCGTGGCCTGTGCCTCTATTTGTGCCTCAACAAATAAAATAGGAATGGAAGAAGTTATACATGCCTCGATATCCGCCTCTACAGTGCCAAAGTCAAGGGCCTCAACATCAACAACTGGCATTTTACCAACCAGCTTCTTCCTTAACCCATCCTCCTCGTCTCTCAAAAACTTAGCGTTAATCCACTGGATGTCAATGGTGCTGATGGAGTAACCTCCATATCAATCTTCTTACACAAAGTTGTGATAAGAATTGAAAATGGCAAAGAGGCTTACTCCTATTTTTTCCTGGTGATGATTTCTGGAGCGATAATTGACCCAAGATTCAATTATATTTTATCCACAATGCAACCAAGCAATGCATCTTTGGCATGTCAAAGTATCGACTCATTCTAGGAAGGCATCATATTGCTACTATTGAATCTGAACTAGTACCCCGTTGGTATGTAATCTCCTTCTTGTCAATAATTTCTCCCCCATTCAACCACAAGGAGGCTGAAATTCCAATTAACGGGGCCAATCATGCTTTGATGTCCTAAAAAGTCTGGAGATGCATTAGATCTTTCAGGTAGCTCCGATTTTTAAATGTATGACCCAGGATGTCATTAATTTCTGTCTCACCACATGGGACTTGCACACCCCTAACCTCTACAATATCTAGAGGCTTTAACACTGATGTGTTGTTAAAATATAACACTTCTGATGCTTAAAGCATGGAATTTTATGTGTTTTCAATGCAATGTAAGTAGATTTGATGCGTTTTTATATTTCTTTTGCAGGATTACAAGGTTGACGTAATTTTTGGCTAAGTTTGCAGAATTTGCTGGAGCAGAGATTCCACGAGACCCTTTACGGGCTGTAGAGAATTCTAGGGGCTGTAAAGATGGTTTCTTAGACAATTTTGGTGAAGGGTGAATTTCTGAAGTTAAATCTAAGAACATGCAAATGAGTCGTAGAAGACTTTATGAGTTGTAGACTTGGTGTCATGCCTTGAGGATCAGAAAGTAGGGAGTTTTAAAAAGTCATTAGACGAAACCTCCTATGGGCCATACAACTTTATACGGGTCGTAGAAGGGTTTCATAGAAGTCAGCCCCAAAATTGAAGCAGCAATCTACAAAAGCCCATTTACAAGTCGTAACTTGTTATATGGCCCGGAGAATCTGTCGTAGAGTGTACCGACCCAGTTATCCTATAACATTTTGGTATTTTATTTTAAACACTATAAATAGATTTTTAAAGTTATTTTTCATAGGGTACAGTAGAGGGACAAGATAGAACATTAGAGAGCTTGAGAAATACTTGTAAAATTATATTTCATATTTTGATATCAATCTTGTTATTCTTGTTGAATATTTTTGATTTCTCGTGCTTAATTCTCTTATGTAAGTGTTCAGTTATGTTGTTCAAATTCAAAAGTCTTTCATTTACGCTGACTATGAGTAGCTAAATTCACAACTAGGGTTGTGGGAACTGTGAAAAACTAACAAGGTAAAACTGGATCATTCGGAATTTTTTAAAAGTATGAATACATGTATTAATTAATTCTCTTCGTATTTAATACTTTTTATTGCTGGCCAACATTAGAACTCACCAATTGTTACTGACTTGATCAATATTGTAATGAATAGGAAAATATAGTATTTAATAGGATTCGATTGATGTTTCTCATCTAATCAGAAGAACTAGGCTAAGGAGAGGTTGTAATGGAATAATAGGTAAGGGTTAGTAACATCACACAGCGGGATGGACCAAATCACCTAGTGAAATTCACCTCTTGCTTAGGCCAAAGGGTTTGGTGAACTTAACTTACTGTTCTGCATACTACACATTAGAAAAGAATTTGATTAACTGGTAACACTAAGTTAGGGAATCATGGGGAATATAATACCCTAGTTACTCTTCATACTAGTTTAACACTTGTCTTAGTTTAGGATTACTTTTCATAGTTGTTACACACACACACCCCTTTTGGGGATATAAGTTGTTAATCAACTGAAATTGCATTGAATTCTTCTAAGTCTACCATATGGGATTCGACCCTAACCTTGGTTAGATTATTGATGATGGTCATGCTCTAATAAGAAAACAGTCGTTATTAGTAATTAACCTAACCAAAGTTAGGATCGAATCCACAGGGAATACAGGACTTGACTACAAGATTTCACTACTAATCATTTCTAGTTTCTATAACTATAATCTCTAAATGGGGGGAGGGTGGTCTTTGTGATTCAAAAATAACATAAAATAAACACTAATTATAATGCAGGAAAACATTCAATTTTGTAGATAACTTGGGAATTGTGTTCCCTATGGTTTGTTGACTAAATTTCCCTAGAAAACATAATTATGATTAGTGAATTGCATGCGGGATGGTAACTTATGTTCTTCCATCCCTCTTGTGAATGTGAAGGTCGCATTTCACCAGGGCACTTGGTTGGCTACCATGGAGTGCCAACAACCTTTACCTATTGTCCCAATCAACCTCCCCTTGGTCAGGTTTGGTCGATTACATGGAAACACATCAATCAAATCATGTCATCTACTTCCTTTTTCCTATTTATCACTATGTTGGTCGGGATCTTGATAGTAGGCAGGGTTAGGTGTTGGCCATCACCAAACAACATTACTCATGAAGGAAAATAGACAATACATGCAAAGTTCCAATCCTAGACATGCACAAAACCTAGGTCATCTCAAGTCAACTACCCATGGTTCCCACAACCCCAAGTTGTAGGTACTTAGCTACTAATGGCTAAGATAGAATACACAAATATGAAAATAATAGACATAGTTAATAGTTTCACCAATAACAATGAAGTAAATAGGCACCACAAGTTGAAAACCCACAAGCTTGATTGATAAACAATTAGTACAAGGCAAGATTTGCAATCCCCAAAAAGGGTTTTCCAAGAGAGAACAATAAACTACTCAAAAAACTTAAGAAAAGCTTTAAAATATAATGGTGAACTGTCTACTGATCGAACTCTCTCAAAAAAACCTAACTTAAACTATGTATAGTGTTTACAAAATAACCCTAGAATTTACACAGAAAATGAAGCCAGCAGCTGATAAGTGTAGCAGTTACAACTCGTAGGAGGACCTATGAGTCATAGTTGGTGTCTCGTATCAGGATCTTGGCATCTTGAACTGAACTAGTATGACCCATAGTTACAAGTCGTTACTTGGTCTACGACTCGTATATTTGTCTCATAATCTTGGTCTTCAGTTTTTGGACCAATATTTTGGCCCTCTGATTCTTGCTACGAGTCCACCTATACGAGTCGTAATGTGTCTTACAACTCGTTGGATGGGCTCGTAGGGGCGATCTTCACTTGGTAGATTTCTAATTTTTGGCCTCTGATTTCTGCTAAGACATAATGTATGACTCGTAGTGTGAGCTATAGGAGGGCTCGTATGGCCCAGGCTTCAGCAAAATCTGCAACGTTTCTTCAAAATCATGCCAACCTAACTTTTTTGCAAGATTAACACAAAAACACGTCAAAACACTAAAATATTTCTTTATGAACTCAAAAAGTCCCTTATTTCAGGCATCAAATATGTTGTATTTTGACAGCATATCAATTATATATCTTGGCAATGACTGCTTTAGACAAAAAAGAGGTGTAGCTTGGGTGACATCAAGATTTTGGTGTCATTGCCAGGGAATGTGGCCAGATTTGTCTAATTCTAGTAGTTTGGGAGTAAATACTTATTTCCCTCATTTTACGTTATTTGTTGTTTTTGTTTTGTTCCAGGGTACAGGTGTTGTATTGCTCATTACACAAAGTCGAGGCGTTCCCTTGTCTTCGTTTGACCCAAAGATCCAGAGAAAACTAAGAAGGATGGCCCAAGATAACACAAATGACGTGGCATACCGCTCTAAATCAGAATGAGAATGCGCATAATGAAAACCCACCTCCTCTTGAGAACATTGCTCCATAACAATAGGACTTTAATGTCAAATCTTATCAGTGGAACCAATATCGATTAAATCCTATAACTATAGACGTTACTGGAGCCATTGTGTTACCGAGACTACCAGCTGACACAAAGTTGTAGTTTCAAGTGAGTTGCTTCAGATGTTGCAAAATCGTGGATTATTTGCGGGTCTACCATCAGAATATCCATATAGTCATCTTATAATGTTGCATTTATCTACAAGAGTGTGATGGGAACACAAACTCTATCTATGGATGTTATATGATTTTATATCTTCCCATTATCTCTAACAGGAAATGTAACGCTATCGCTATCCGAGCTCTCGCAAAGTTTGATAACCAGTTCGACTAAGTTACAAAAGGCCTTTTAGGAGTGGTACTTCTTGAGATCGAAGAAGCTCAAGTTAAAAGATTGAAACGACCCCAAAAAGTGCCCAAAAACGTGCCTCGAAATGCCCAGAATTTTAATTTCCATATATCTAAACATTTGTTCATTATTTCAAAAATCTGACTTCATATTTGTGATCAGGGGATCAAAATTAGGTGAAGAAGGGTATAAACTCGATTTAAGAGAAAAAGAATAGCAATTATAAATTTTTATGGAATGATTTCCAGTGAGTTGTTCGTGATACTTCCACGACGTGACTTGGGCACGCTTTAGTACAAACCCCTCTTAGCATCCTCTCCACGATGTGGATATGTCTTTTTCGCCTCACAATTTTTCTCATGTGGCCCAAAACATTCTGTGTTGGGCCCAAGTTTCCCAAATGTGTTTCTATCTATACTTAGTTAAATTTCACCCTTATATCATCCTAAACATTTCCCAATACTCCCCATAACACTTAGCCATACTTTTACGCCAAATTCTAAGAGTCAAAACCCTCATCCGAATTTAAGAATTCTTTTTAAGCTTCACGTCTCCAGTGTCATCCTTTACCAAGAACTTCTCCAAGGCTAAGATATGTGGTGTTCAACCATTAGGTCCTTTAACCCATGGTGCCTAAGCCTCCTTTTTACTACTATTGCATGATTTAAAGTTGATTTTACATGAGTCTTGTATATTGAGAAATTTACTACACAGTGATTTTAGTTCATGAAAGTATGGTTGTTTTAGCATGTTTTGAGCTTCAAATCTTGGATCTAATGTTGGATTTGGTGAGAAGTTTTGATGTGAATGTCTTGGGGGTGTTGCAAGGTGTTGATTGATGGTTTTACAATAGATTTTCTTGCATTATCCCATCTCCAAATTTTATGGTCTTTTACACCTATCACACACCCCAAGATGTTTGATAAAATATTCGGTTATGGTTTCATGAGGAAATGAAGGTCCAAAGCATGGGATATGATATGAATGATGTTATGATGATGAATTGAACTTATATATATATGATTATTCCTATATGAAATGTTTCACTAGAGCCTATGATAAATCCTATATAAAGTGTTACATTAGACCATACCTGATCCGGGGGAACAAGAGCTCGGGTAACCATGTTGGAGGTTTATACTCATCAACCACGCGAGGGGTTTATACTTTTTCACCATGTTGGTAAGGTGTAATTACATAAACCTACTTTGAATAACTAGCTTGGTCTCTTCTTCACATATGATATTCTCTATGAGTATGGATTACTTAAGAATATTTTACTTATACATTGATCATACATGTCATATTGTTATATCATGCCTATTGCTTATTGTAATGCATGTTAACTATGAAGCTTATCTCTTGTTGCATTTCATCCCATATAATTAGTACATTCAAACTTACTAACGCATATGCTTGCCTACATGATATCACCATGTAGGAACCGGTGCCCAAGTTGATCCTCCTCCTCCTCCACGTGGCTAGACAGTGCTATTCCAAGCTTATTGGTGAGTCCTCTATTTCGGGGACTTTGGTTTATGTTTTCCTCTTATCTATGTAGTGAGACACTATCTTATGTTCTACTTGACTATGAGGATGAGCCCAGTTACTTTATCTTGGCCCCTACTCTATCTATGTATTTAGAGGTGTTTGTTGGACAAGTTATGTATTTATGATATGAGCTATGATTCCTTGTGTCTTGATGTTGATGTGTTGCAAGGCTTTCCCTTAGCCCCAATGCCCCATTCTATTCTACATGTCTTTTATATGTTTTCGTGATTAAGGGTGTGTAATGATAAGTTAAGAGGCATGTTTGGGCTTCCTTCGGGTTCCCCATTCGTCGTGTCACGTCTAGGCCCTAGACTTGGGTCGTGACAAAGATCAAAACAACACTTTGAGAAACTTCTTGGTGACTCGATCAGTACTACACAGGAGTGATTCATAAAGTGTTTGAGGAGTGTCCCTGACCATAAAATTGTTGATAATGACTTGGTGGAGATCTTCTACCATGCCCTGGACGAGAATAGCCAAGCATGTGCTTGTACCATCAAGGGAGCATGTTCTTGGATCAACCATTTCTAAGGATTGCTGAGATAATTGAAAGGGTGGTCAAGAAAAATCCTGCATGGGTTTAAAGAGATAGGTCATGTACCAAAAGTTTGTGAAATGTCAGTATTGGTTCAGAGCAAGCTAAGATAAATGAGGAGATCATGCAGGAGCTTGCCTGAATCCGAATAGGTATACAGGTGATGATGAAATAGAATCAGGAATGAGTTAATATAGTTATTCGTTAGCCTCCATGAGCACCCATGTACAAGGATCCTACTATAAGGAGGACACCCGCTTTATTGCTAATTAGATAGGGGGTTTTTGGACCAACAACCCAGGGTCCAATCTAGACTATTGATGCCAAGGTAAAGGAAACCAAGGTAAGAACTATGAAAAAAATGGTACTTTCAGAGACAACCATAGAGGTTACTATGACAGGAATCGGGGACAAGATAGAGATATACAGATTTGGGTCTCAAAGATGGCTATAAAAATGGTTCTAATGTACCACCACACAAACATAATGCCAGTGCAGTGCTAGTAGTTCCAGAGTTGAGAAGATGTTCGACCACCTGTTAAAGAAAGCTGAAACACAGGATGAGGCCTTGAAGGGGATGAAATCTGACATCTCCAACATAAATTAAAAAAATTGAGTCTCATTCTGTTGCCATCAAACAGCTTGAGCAATAATTTGGTAAAGTGCCAACTCAACTCAACCAGCATTAGAAAGGTACACTGCCCAGTAACACAATTGAGAACCCAAAGAATGAGGGGCAATGCATGGCGATTACCACTCGTGGTGGTAAGAATACTATTGATCCTCCCATGTCGGTAAAAGATGATAATATTCAAGAGGAAGCAGTTGAGGTTAAGGATGCAGATGTCAGAGATGATTGTGCCAAGGATGGGGTGAGTGATGCTACAGAGGCACCACAGAAGCTGAAGAACATTCCTAGACCTCTTCCTCCATTCCCTCAGAGAATCAAAAAGAAGGATGAGGGCAAGTTCAAACACTTTCTCTCCATGCTAAAACAACTCTCCATCAACATCCCTCTCATTGAGGCATTGGAGAAGACACGAGGGAATGTGAATTTTATGAAGGACCTATTATAAAAAAGCACACTGTGAGTCAGAAGCTATCCCAAGAGCTTCAACATTGCAGCACAATTGCCACAAAGTCCTTGATGCAAAAGCGAGAAGATCCCGACACTTTTACCATACCCTGCACTATTGGAGATGTAAAGATAACAAGGGAATTGTGTGATCTTGATGACAACATAAATCTAATGTCCCTTACAATCTTGAAGAAGCTAGGACTTGGAGCCCCTACTCTGATGAGCATGCGATTATTGATGGCTTACCACATGATGATGGAGCTTTTGGTGATACTTTATGATGTGCTTGTCAAAGTGGATAAATGCGTATTCCCTATAGATTTTGTGATCCTGGACTGCGAGGTTGACTTTAAAGTCCCTATCATTTGGGGAAGGCCCTTCTTTGCAACTAGACGCACCTTGGTGGACATGAAGAGGGTCCAACTCAAGTTTACATTAGGAAAGAATGAGGTCGTGTTCAATGTCACCCAACATGCAAAGAAAGAGGATGATTTATGGGTAGTCTCTATGATTGAGAATGTTGATGATGTGGAACTAGAGATGCCACTTGAGGAGAGATTGGGCGTTGACCCTCTAGAAGATGTATTGATGAATTTCGAGTGTGATGGTATCCCAAAGTATGAGGAGATAGTAAAGGCATTAGGGGTATCTTACACCCCTAGTCGTCAAACCAAGTTTAAGTTGGACTTACCAAATTGAGAGTTACCCCTACCAAACCATCTATAGAGGAGCCACAGATGCTGCAGGTGAAGGCTCTTCCATCCCATCTAAGATAAGTATTTTTGGGAATCAACAACACCTTGCCATTCATAGTTGTTGCAGACCTAAACAACAAACAGGTGAATGCCATGTAGTGGTACTTAAGTAGTTTAAAAAGGCCATTGGGTGGATAATTGCATATTTCATTGGTATTTGTCTGGGGTATGTACTCACAAAATCCAATTGGTCAAAGATCTATACAAGCCGAGTATTTAGCACCAAAGGCACCTCAACCCCCATGCCAGAGGTCTTGCGCAAGGAAATCATCAAGTGGTTGGATGCAGGGGTGATCTATCTAATAACCCATAGTGAATGGGTAAGCCTGGTTCAATGTGTTCCGAAGAAGGGAGTTATCACTTTGGTCCCAAATTCTAGCAGTGAGTTATTCTCATGCGGCTAGTCACTAGGTGGATAGTGTGTGTGGACTATAGAAAGCTCAACGCATCAACAAAAAAGAACAACTTTCCTATGTAGTTCATGGACCAAATGCTAGATCAATTGGCTGGAAAGGACTGGTACTGCTTTATTGATTGTTATTCAGGTTGCAACCAAATCATCATTGTTCTGAAAGATCAGGAAAAGACAATGTTCACATGCCTCTATGGCACATTTGGATTTAAGAGGATGACATATAGGTTGTGCAACGCACCAACAACGTTCCAAAGATACATGATGTCCATCTTCTAGACATGGTGAAGGAAACTATTAAGCTCTTCATAGATGACTTTAGTGTGGTTGGTGACTCATTCGAGGATTGCTTGAAACACTTGCATGCCATGCTTAAAAGGTGTGAGGAATGCCATTTGGTGCTAAACTGGGAAAAGTGTCACTTCATGGTGAAGGAGGGCATTGTATTGGGGTATAGAATCTCCATCAAGGGAATTAAGGTTGACAGAGCCAAAGTGGAGGTAATTGAGAAGCTTCCCCCACCTATCTCTATGAAAGGTGTTAGGAGCTTCCTAGGGCATGCGGGGTTCTACGGACGCTTCATAAAGGACTTCTCTAAATTTGCACATCCATTTTGTAATATGCTTGAGAAGGATGCTAAGTTCATGTTTGATGATGCATTAATGATGTTCATGCTCCAATAAGAAAGCGGTCGTTGTCAGCAATTAACCTATCAAAAGGTTAGGGTCGAATCCACAGGGAATACGGGGCTTGACTACAAGAATCCACTACTAATCATTTCAAGCATAAATAACTAAAATCTCTAAATGAATGGTTTTTCTTGTGATTAAAAACAAAATAAAATAAACACTAAACCAAGACGTGAGGAAACACTCAATTTTAGGGACGACTTGAGAATTGTGTTCACCATGATTCGTTTACTCGATTACCCTAGGCAACATAAATACAATTAAAAATTTGCATACAGGACGGTCACTTAGGTTCTCCCAACTCTCTTGTGAAGGTGAAGGTTGAATTTCACCATGATGCTTGGTTGGCTATCATGGCGTGCCATCTAACCATTACCAATAGTCACAATCAATCTCCCTTTGGTCAAGTTTCGTTCATTAGACGATAACACAGCAATCAAATCCTGTCATCTACTTCCCTTTTCCTATTCATCACTACCTTGGTCGTGCTAGTGATAGTAGTGGGGTGTGGTGTTGGCCACCACCAAACGACAATCATAATGAAGGAAAATAGACAATACATGCAAACCCCAATCATAGAAGTACAATTAACATAGGTTATCTCAAATCAACTACCCATGATTCCCACAACCCCAAGTTGTGGGTGCTTGGCTACTCATGGCTAAGGCAAAACAAGGAAAATTTCAAATAAATGACATAGTTGAGAGTTTTACTAAAAACAGTGAAGATTGTAGACACCACAAGTTGTAAACCAAAAGCTTGATTAATCAACAATGAGTACAAAGCAAGATTTGAAATTCCCAAAATGGGTTTTCCAAGAGAGAATAATAAACTAATCTAAAACCCTAAAATATTCTTTAGAGAATATTCACAGGCAAGTTCTATCTTCTAAAATCTGCTCTTTTCCCCTCATTTTTTTTTTAAAAAATCTAACTTAAGGTATTTATAGTGTTTCTAAATAAACCCTAAAAATAACAAAGAAATGATAGCTGACAGCTGGTACACCTTCCAGGTACGACTCTTAGGGTGAACTAAAAGTCATAGTTGGGGTCTCATATTAGACTCTTGGCGTTTTGGACAAAACTGGTACGAGCCATAGGTACAGTCATTGCTTGAACTATGACTTGTATGTTCTTCTCATAGTCTTGGCCTTCAGTTTTTGGTCCAATATTTTGGATCTCTGATTCCTGCTATGAGTCCACCTATACGAGTAATGGTGACACTTATGACTCGTTGGCTGGCCTCGTAGGGGTGACCTCCACTTAGGAAATTTTTGAATGTTGGTCTTTGATTCTTGCTATGACACACCCTATGACTCGTAGCTTGGGATAGGACTAATAGGTGTTTTCGTATGTCTTATGCTTCAGCAAAATATATAACTTTTCTTCAAAAGCATGTCGCACCTAATGTTTCTGCAAGAACAACATAAAAATCATAAAAAATCACATTAAGAACTCACAAAATATGTTATTTTAGGCATCAAATGTGTTGTGTTTTGACAACACATCAACATCCTCAACTTAGAATTGTTGCTTGTCCTCAAGCGACGACTCAATCTACGCAGACAAAGAGAAATACATAACAGATATACTAATGGCATATACAACAACTCTTTTCAAGTACCCAACTACCATTTTCAAAATAGGATTGCAAGGTTATTAAGCAAAACAAGAATATAATGAGATACCTGGCAGTCCAATTATGAAAAGCTAAGGAACATAAACCGTCCACAGTTGTTGGTGCAGTCATATGCTACTCAAGTAGTGCAAATGCCTTCACTGGAAAGAAGTCCCTCATACTCACTCATAAAACATTTATAATTCAGGGACTGAGGCATTCTCACTCTCACAATTGAAATTCATGCATATTGACTAACACCATAGGTTTGCCTTTAACTCATCTTCTGGCTTGATGATAAAGTAGATTTGGATCACTTTAGGACTTATGGGCTTGTAACATAGGTCCAGGGGGCTTTGGTATGGTATTTTAGACAAGTAGTGACTAAAAGCTATCCTTCAACCATGTTTACCAACACTTTTTTCTTTCATAATCCCTTTTTCAATAAGTCCACCCTTTTCTCATTTTTTGAACTTTTCTCGAGTGTTTTCTTTCTCTTTTTCAATTTTTGACCTCGATTTGAAACTCATTTTTGCCACTTTTTCTCAACTCAAGGTACCTTTTTCTTCTTTTTATCCACTTGGTTCATGCTTTTCTCATTTCTTTCTTGATTTCCCAACTAACCACCTTATTGTTATTACTTTACCACAATAAGAGCCATCCTAAACTTAGGCTCTTAGCCTCAGATGAAGTACACAATATCTATGCCTCAAACCAGGGCCACCAATTTCATCCACCCTTAACTTAGGCCAGTGGCCCCAATCAAGGTTCACATGCTCAAGGATAGACCAGCGCCAATATCAAGGTACTTCATTAAACAAGGTTAAGTAAGGCCAAGTGCCAAGAAAGAATAAGTACATGAGAAGCTCAAAACTTTGGAACAAGGGATTCACTAACTGATTTGGTGGGTCATTTAGGCAAAAAGTGGGTTTACTCAGAGAACAAAGGCCTATAAGATCCTTTCTATATCCACCACATCACCAAACCAATCTTAGAGTACTAAGGCAAGTTCTGAGTCCATACAAGATACATGAATGTAGCAAAATAAGCTCACAACACACATGGCATTGCATCCACAATCAAGCATAGGCTCACAGGTCATACTTTCAGCCTTAGCTTACCCTCATAATATCAAAACAAACATTGCCAGATACTCAAAAATGTATGAATGCATCAACAAATCCAATCTCAAAATTTTGAGGGTACTCAATTTTTCATCAAAACCTTAAAACGCAACTAAAGACTATGTATATGCCAACAAATAACACTACTATGAATTTACACATTATCTACACTACCAGTTCAACGGAAAAGTAAATATCCACAAGAAAAAACAAGCATAGCAAGAAAATCTTAGGATCGAAAATAGGGGAAGTTATGGACTCGAGGTTACTCAAACTTCGCTTAATGTATAACTTCCCACACCCCACCAAAATATGATACTTTGTTCTCAAAGTAAAAACAAGAACGAAAAACAAACACGATAAAATAGAAATATATATGTATATATATGTATTTATATACACATGCATTAGAAACCCAAAAACAAACATCCAGAATATAAGTAAAACAAAATCCTATCATAAAAATATTTAAACAATTCTAAAAACCAACATAACAAAAAGATTATCTAACAATACAACAAAGTATCCAAAATGATCAAATAAGAACTGGGTCAAAAGAAGGCAAACATTATGGTGCTTCAAGCACCGGTCTCTGGCTAATCTTTGGGGTCCTGAGGCACTATCTCCTATGCAGCAGTACTAGAAGTACCCTCTCCATGTGGGGTCTGCTGCTCCCGATCTCTCTGAATAGCCGCCAACAATAGTGACTCCTGCACCACCGCTTTGGGTATGGGCTCCTTCTCCTGTCTCGGCCTCTTTTGAGTCAACTCTAGATCATTAGCATGCTCAAGGGGCCTATACCCACAGACGTCTGGATAGTGAACTAGTCAATCGAATGCCTCATCGCCCGCTGGTGCCACCTCTAGGACTACAGTAATAGTTGCTAACATCTGCAATAATTCGGCCTTAAACTTGGCCAATTCCTCAGTCACAGTACTTGTGTCGGTAGGCTGAGCTCCTCAAGTCTCTGCTAGACTCTTGCCTCAAAGGCAACTACTCGAGGCGTCCACCACTCTAACTCACTTATCAACCAACTCGCGAACGAATGCCTTCATCCTTTCCTCGAAGTCTCGTACAGTCTGGTCAACCCAAGGTCTGACCCATGCAGATAGAGCATATAGTCTGGACTCCTCCATAGCCACCCTGTGTAATAATGTCTGAAAAGAAACAGCAGAAGAGAATCAACCTGTAATGAAGCTGTTATTGGTGCTAGAGTACTAGAGAATGGTATGGACTTGATATCCACTACTGGCGTAGGCTCTGTAGCAACTGAGCTAGTGACGATAGTAGCTGGATCCGACCCCTAAGTCTGGGATCTACCGGAAATGGCTCTGGGATAGGTGGAGGAACAGCTTTCTGTAGGGCTATAGGGTTCTAGTCATCCTTGATTAGGCTATGATCCATCATGTGCAACGCCTTTAGATGATGGTCCAAGTAGAGAGAGATTGACACCCCAGCCGCCTTGCATAACTTGTGTATTAAAAGGGGAAATGGCAAGCCCTGCTGAATGCGAACTGCTGACTCATGTATCTATTCCACCATAACCCGAGCCTAATCAATCTCGTAACCTTCCAAAATGCCAACCAACAAAACAACTCTCTCCAATGTGATCAAATTATCCGTGAAAGTGGGTCAAATG
>JAABOM020064663.1:0-90031 GCA_011800125.2 Solanum clarkiae | reverse complement strand
AAGAATTTGGAATCAAGCAAAAGGAATATAAGGTACATTGTGACAGTCAGAGTGCTCTGGATTTGAGCAAGAACTCCTTGTACCATTCTCGTACAAAATAAATTGATATTCGGTATCATTGGATACGCGAGGTGATGGATTGACAACTGTTGAGACTAATGAAGATCCATACGAAGGAGAATCCGCTGACATGTTGGTGAAAGCGGTGACTCGAGAGAAGTTAGAGATATGCAAAGATATAGCTAGGATGCTTGTTCCGGATATTGCTGGAAGGGGAGAATTGAAGAAGTCCAGCCACCATCTTGGACCATATCTTGGTCAAGATATTGGAGCCATCAAACAAGCCATCACTCTACTGTCCAGCCACCATTTTTGAAGATGGAGTTTTTTGTTGACACCTCTAATATCTACTATAAATATAGGTACAAATTCTCATTTGTAATACACAAAAAAAAACACCAAGAAAGAGTGTTAGAAAAATGTGAGATTGAGAATTGTTTTGTAATCTATTCTTGTGAGTAATAGAAGAAATTTTTTTCCTCTCAAATTCGTGTTTATCAACGCCCAATCCCTTTAGCTTCAATAGGTGGAAGGAACTCTGCGAAGAGGGGTATGGTGACAAAAAGAAAGAACCTTGGTGGCCTAAAATCCAGACGCGCCAAGAACAAATAGATTCTTGTACCATCATCGTATGGATAGCATCTGCACTTCATGCAGCAGTCAATTTCGGGAAATATCCTTATGCAAGTTAACTCCCAAATCGCACTACATTAAGTCGAAGATTCATGCTAGAGCCAGCAACTTCCGAGTATGAAGAGCTGAAGAGAAATCCTGATAAGGCGTTCCCGAGAACAATCATTGCTCAGTTACAAACGATGATCAGTCTTTCCTTTATAAAGATATTGTCAAGGCATATCTTAGATGAGATAATGGACAAAGGATCAAGAACCCCTCAATGCCTTCGATAGGTTTGGAAAGAAGTTGCATGAGATAGAAAATCAAATTATACAAAGGAATGGTGACGATAAATGGAAGAACAGGTCAGGGCCTATTAAGGCTCCATATACATTACTTGTTCCATCAAGTGAAACTGGAGTTACAGGCAGAGGAATTCCTAACAGTGTGTCAATATAGACCTTGTGTGGTGCCCCATTTTCGAACCAATCAAAATAGCTCGCAACATCGTGTGGCTATGCTCTCAGGTTTTGGAAAAAAAAATTTAGAGTCGCCACCTAATTTTAAAAAAAATATTAGAAAACCAATTTAAAGAAAAGGTAAATGTATATTCTGTTTTGGTTTGCGAAACCATAAAATTCTAGGTAAGAGTTTTGGTTACTCGAGGGGAAGGTGTTAGGCATCCCTCAAAGTCTATCCGAAGATAGTACTTTAAACTTAACTTAGAAAAGTCACTTGTGATAAATTATTCATTTTATTTATTTTGAAATTAGTGATAAGAAAATTTCATTAATTATAAAAAGAACAAAAATACAAGGTATGTCATATGTATGTCTATAATATTCCTAGAAAAACTTTAATAATGATATATTTACTATACAATAAGATTGACAATTAAGTAATAAGTGAATAAACTATAGATATAAAAAAGTTTAGAAAAATATAGATGTTTGTTTAAAATCATATGGAATAAATGAGCATATAAAACTTATTGTGAACAATATGTTGAAATGTTGGGTATGACAACTTATTACAAAATAAATAAATAAATAAATAATGGATAAGGTGTAAAATATAACAATATATGCAAATTGAGTAAAATTAAGTAAAGTGATATTTAAATAAATAAATGAATGGAATAACATAAAGTAAGACAATACAAAGAATGTAAAATTTATATAAAACTTATTGTCTTATATATATGCATTTGTTGTCTTATATATATGCATTTGTTATGAAGTAAAATATATTTACGAATGTTGTTCAAAAATATACGAGGGTTCGTTATTTCATTTATGATGATAAAATAACAGTAACTATATACTGTAAAATAATAAGATGTAAAATTTTATGTTTTATTTATAAGTAACTAACATTCGTAAAAAGGATAATAATATCACTTTGTGTAAAATAATATACCAAGTGTAGAAAAAATAAAAATATATACCTTATGTATGACGTATACACATACCTTATATATTTGAACCTGTTAAGAAAATTCTAAAATTTTGAAATATAATACTAGAAAAATCAACAAAATACTTGAGTGATATTTAGTTTAAAGTGATATAATAATACCTTATAAAGAAATTAATCAAACAAAATAAGATGGACCAAATATATATTTTTCTTTAGAAAATCAACTAAAGAAGTCTAAATCGGCCCGAATGGTAACCTTATATCGTATTTTAAGAAAATCAATTTAAAACCTTAAGTGATCTAATTATTGAGATTCATTCTATAATTTCATTAGTTTTATAAAATATAAGTTCAATGTTCACTACGATAAATAATTCATTCCTAAAGGTGATTATTGAGATGAATTTCATAAAAAAAAAAATTGGCCTATTCAAAACTTTTAAACAATGATTATAAAAATAGTCAAAACTATACAACATCAACATTAATATATTCGTTAGAGCAAGTAATACTAATTCACAACATAATCTTCAAACAACAAAAGAAAGTTAGCTACTGTATCAACATTCATATGAAAAAAAATATTAATCGACTAGTATGAGAAGAAATGTAATCAAACGACGACGTGGAAAGCCAAAAAAATATTGACTCTTAATTTACGAGACTCCGAACGGCGATTCCAGTGGCTGCTGGCCCATATGCGGGCCAAAAACGAGTTCCAAAGTGGAACTCCGGCTCCCAAAGGTGTACATGAAACATAAGATAAAAAATAACAAGTTAGAAGCTTAAGTATTAAATTTTCCTAGTCTAACACATTAGTTGAGTAATACACTTTCTAAAGCTTCGCTAAGCATCATTGAAGTTTAGCTAAAAAGAAATGAATCATTACATAAAATATGACCTCTATTCATAGTAAACATAGCCACCAAGCTTGATGATTTATTATAGCTTCTACAAAGAGCGTTCTTTTTAAAAAAGTGAAATAAAAATCAAGTGTTGACCCAATAAAATTACACGGGTAGTTACTGACCAACACGTAAATGTTAAGACTTTTACATAGTAAAGAAATGCTGAGCTTGAGTCATATTCTGATCAAGAGAAAGAACCCACAAAATATGATGTCCTTAAACCATACTATGAGGAGATGATCTCAGTTTTATACACATTAAATGGGACAAACTTTGAGCTGAAGAGAGTGACATTAATTTTAAGTATGAAATCTTTAAAAAAAATTACAGGACACTCACATAAACATATAACCAGCATGGTATTTTCCTATCAAGATTAGTTATAATCCACAATTTACGGCTCATGTAGGACCATAAGTCATGAATTATAAGGGAAGTAAAATAGGTCGTAAATCATAATTCATAATGAAAATGAAGTCAACTAAAATCCATTGGAGAAGAGAATGTAAGTCGAAAGATAAGGGAGTTATGGTTGTATCTTATTTTGACAGTTCTGGATTTTAATATACAAGATGCAGTAATTAATGATAAACTTGTTCTGTGACGATTTAGTTGACCTGAACATGCATTGCTTTGACAAAAGAAATCTTTAAAGACGCATTTCCACAAACTCAAAACTTGTGACTCAAAGTGCAGTAAATGAAATGAAAAAACAAAGTCTATAGTAGTTATTTCTAAAGATGATCCTTGATCCATATTTGTTATAAATAATCAGAAAATTTCAATGTTGTGTGTAATAAACATGAAGAGGAAACACTCAAACCAATAATCTGGGATCTACTTCAGATTGTCAATCACGCGACTAGAATATAGACAGTAAAGAAAGCAGATTTCTATCGAAAAACCTCTGCAACATCGAGTTTCAAAACATCATAAACTAGAATTGTGAATCCGAAGCAGATTTTCTTGCATAAAACAGGGAAAACAGCCGTAGTCAATAGAGAACTAAAGGCTAAACCCATTTCCATAGCTAATAACATATTTACCAGCGGCGAACATCTCCTCTATTTTGAGAATTTGCTAGCAGGTAGTCAAGTGCTCTTGATTTAGTCATTTTCATTCAAACAAACAGGAGTGAATTTAAACACAGGCAATAGCTGAATCTTAAGAGGAGAATCTCGACTATGAATCCTACACATGGTAACTAACACGTGATTAACATACCAAAACAGCTGAATCCCAGAATGCACCAAATACGAGAACTAAACCAAAACAAACATAACAAAATTTTAAAATCATGCTTCAACTTAATCAAGCAACTAGTGACGTAATAACCAGGAAGCTGACATACTCGATTATTTAAAGATGTACTAATTTTCAAATAAACAAAGAGAAGCATCCAGGACTACAATCATTCGTGAACTTAAGCACGATGTCGGTAACCAGAACAGGGGTACAAAAATGAGAGGAAAAATAGAAGATAGCTAAGACAAAATAGCTGATGCGTTCACTAATGAATTTGGCAGAATATTTTGACTATTAAAGCTGGCTGGGATATTATGACATTTTGAAGTCAAGAAACAACCAACGACTATACTCCATATTGAGGTCAACATAACATTCACTGGGAGGAAAACAAGGCTAGAAGAAGAGTAAAATAAAACAATGAGCAGTAAACTTGGATTTAATGAACACACATTTAGTTGTAAACAAAAGACTCAACATAACAATTGTTTCACACAAATCCAAATAAACCAATCTAAATGCGAAATATAGGCCATAAACAGATCAGCAGATCATTAATAGAATTTAATTAGAATGAAGGAAGAAATTTTACCTTGTGTCGAGCAGCAAACCGGGCGTTGACGTCAAGGACAAGACTCTTTTCCAAACTTGAACTCGACTACTGAAAGCCGAAGAAGGGAGATGAAACTATCTTAGAATTGCTAGATGAATTTTTTCTCAAAATGATTTCTCTGATCCCTTTTATACTCTTTTCCCTCTCTCTGCCAAACGAAGGGGAAAACGTGTGCCTTTTATAAAACAAACATCAGACTTCAATATCGGATTTGAAACCCCAAAAATCTTTTTGAAAATGGGAGGGAATGTTAAAGATCAAAATCACATCACCTTTTCCAGATTTTAGCCGTTGAACATTGTTCTTGATTGCAAATTCGAACCTTTTTCGGCCATGTATATGGTGGGACGTCTCTTTTTGAAATAAAAAAAGAGAGAGGTAGATCAGAGAGGAGAAAAGCGGATTTTGAACGTTTTGGTTTTGAACGTTGTGGTGATTGAATGTGCTGGGTTAGTGTCTGATTGAAGGAGAAAGGGGATGGGGCGTGAGGAGCGTGAGCGAAAAATGGAAAAGAAGAGGATGAACAAGAGGGGCGCGTGAGTATTAGTCTCTATGTAGGTATGCATTTGTATTGATATGAGTGGGCTGATTTAAGGTGAGATTTGGGTCGGGTTTGGGCGGTTTTTGGGCTGCAATTTGGTTCAAAAAATAGATCCAATTTGGTCTGAGAATAAGGATTAGAAGGGGCTGAAATCTATTTTCAGATTTCGCCATTTACATTATGGTCATAGCCAAAAATAAGGTAGTAGAATAGGACTAGTGATTAATTTGATCACAAAATGAATTAACATAAATTGATTAAAAAGCTTCTTAAAAAAAATTAAAAAGTGAAATAACTAACTCAAAAAAACAATTTATAATTATACTAGGATAAAGATATAAACATAATAAAATTTTTTGGAGTGATTTTTGAATAATTATGAAGAGTAGTAATTAAAATATATAATTATAAAATTCTTGAAAAAATATGTATTATACATTGACGATTAAAGGATTAACAGCAATATAACTTAAAACATTTTATTTTGAAATTTCTAAAGATATTATTTCAAATTGTTTTTAAAAAAAATTTGAAGAAACTCGATAATTGATCTATATTGTGGAAGGTCAAAATTGGATATCAATACCTTTGTTTATTGACACTTGATGAAGAATTAATGCTGGAATTTCAATAAATCGCGTGATGAGAATAATGCTTTATTTCTATAAGTCTGATCTCCTAAATTTACTTTATTTCGATTTCAGGTATATATGTACTTTTTATTCCCTATATTATGAGAATAATGCAAATAATTCTAACATAAAATGCAAGAGTTTATAAGCAATTTCTACTAAAAAAAAAATCATAATGAACAGCCTATAACTTTGGCCGAACCATCGATTCCTCCAAAATAGCTACTTCAGAAAAAGAGATCTCATATATGCATTATTATTGTCTTCCATATTTCAACGGGGGTGATAAAATTTACAACATGGTAGATGCGAAGGCGTATAATGCAGTGCGAATAAAGAGAGAATGTAAAAGAAATTGGTACCTGCCTAGGAGAGCTTACAATATTCACTGGAAGATAGGATGGAGTAAATCCAACAAAGGAATGCAGTGGTGAATAATAAAGTTGGGAACCAAAGATGTGTAGAGCAAGGAGAAAAAAAGTAGGGAGAGATTTAAGAAGGAGCATTTGAGATTTGATGCATATTATGTAGCAATATAACAGTCTGTTGGTAGAAAGGTGCGAAAGATGGATGAAAGCTAGTGCAGAGTAGTTTCTATGAATGAAGACGAAGGCAGAGGCATCAAACCATCAGCAAGGTCCTTGGTCACCAGGAAAAGGACCCAGTTTCTAATGTTGGTCATGCTAAATTAAAAAATAACTATCAAGCTAGTAAATATTATAACTTAAAGAAACAAATATCACCAAAAAGTTATGCAGATTATTAATTAGCAAAAACTCAAACTCCTTGGTCGAAGAGTCATAAAAGCTGTGGCCTACCATATAGAGTCCGTGTCATCTTCTATCAGAGATGTTGTTCTTGAGATCTCCACGACTGATAGAGATTTGTTAAATACTTCATCAGAGCAGATCCAAGTTTCTGCAACAAAAGAGGTTGTTGGAAGTGGATAGAGAGGAGGCTTTCATTGTGGAAAGAGGCGCAATCTATGAGGCGCAACAGGGGCGAGAGAAGCGAAGCGGTGTCCTGGAAGGGAAGTGGTAGAATTGTAATTCTATAAATTAAAAATAATTGATGAAATTTGGTGGCACCCCGTAGGCGGGCAACCAACCTCATATATATATATATATATGTTTTTGAAAATATTATAAAAACATTTAGTTACAATCTTTTTCGGCATAATTTTTTTAACATAAATATTTTCTTGATATAGTTTCTATATATGTTTTTATTTTGAGAGACAACTTATTCATCTTTACTTGATCTTTTTAAAGATGTGAGATGAAGTAGGTCCAAACAAAAAATTGTAATGAAATAAAAAATTAAAAATAAAAGTAATAATATTAAATATATAATTATGAGCTTATGAGATTATTTTAAGATAGAAAAGTTATATAAATTTGGTCGTAAATAATTTTATCAAGAGGATAAATGTTTCTCCACTTACAAATTACCTCGATTAATGGATTTAAAAATTAGTATTCAGTAATAATGTTTCTTCTAATAAAAAAATACATTATGTCGATTTTTTTCATTATTGGTTGTGAAATTAACAGGTGTATACAAAGAAAAATTATTTGTTTGAGTTAGAGAAGTATAAAGTGAAATTTTACAAATAAAAAATTTTAAAAACTTTATATGACATATAATCAACTACTTATTAATTAAGAAATCATGATTTTCTTACTATTTAACATTTACGATGATATAATTAATTTGTATCTCATAATCATTTTAATAATATTGAATTATTTATATTAGGTGAATACCGTTAGTATAAAAAGTGAAACTAAAAAAATTGGGGGTTTTATCCATGAAGCAACGTGCAACAAACAACATTATTTCTAAAACTAGAAAACTCAACTTTCTTTTTATTTTATTGTGAGAACAAAAATAAATTTTATATTTCATTATGACTTAATCTTTAATTTTGTGAAAATAAAAAAAGATGATAATAGTTATTAGGACTGTTATTAATAACCTTACATGAAGTTTTTATACTTGTCTTTTGACAGGTTATGCAGTTTGAAGAACTCATCCTCAGAGAAAATGTAAAGAAGTATAAGCAACGGAAAATTTTAAAGCACAGGAAGAATGCATTTCATATTTCAGAAATTGTTGAAAGATATTCTAGTTGTTCTTTTACTAAGAGTTAAAAAAATATAATATCATACAATTTGTATGTCTATATTTTTTGTAACATTATGCAATATTATTTTTCATAGCTAACTATGAAATTTTATATGAATATAATCAATTTGTATGTTTTCATATGTACAAGTATTTTTATGTGTGTGTGTAGACATATGCACTTTTGCTAATCTGACTTGTGGTTATAATTAAGATTTTAATAACTAATACTGAAGGGAGCCTTAGTAGCTGGTAAAGTTATTTTCATGTGACCAGAAGGTCATGGGTTCAAATCTTGGTAACATCATCTGGTAGAAATACAAGGTAATGCTACTTAGAATAGATTCTTGTGGTCGGGCCCTTTGCCAAAAGTGCACCGGGCTTGCCTTTTTTTTTTTTTACTAACTAGAATATCAATTAGTGAAAGAAAAATTTGGTTGTTGAGAAAAGGTATAATGATCGGATTTTTGTCCTCGCTAAAACTTTTTAATGACCGAATTAAATCCGATCATTAGTTTTTAATGGCGGAGACTTTAACGACTAGTGATGACAGGCTTTTTACCAATCGTTATTGACTAATAATGACCGAATTTATACTTTTAACGACTGAATTTTCTCTTATAAAATACCTGTTTACTTGTAGTGTACGTATAATAGGTCCTTGTGGTCGGGCCCTTCCCCGAAAGTGCACCAGGTTTGCACCCCCCCTTTTTTTAATAACTAGAATATCAATTAGTGAAGAAAAAATTTGATTGCTGAAAAAAGGTGTAACAACTAGAATTTTGTCATTGTTAAGGCTTTTTTTAACGACAGGATTTAGTCCGGTCGTTAACCTTTAATGACGGAGCTTTTAATAATAGGTGATGATGGAACTTTTACCAATTGTTATTAGCTATTAACGACTGGATTTACACTTTTAACAACTGAATTTCCCCTCATTAAATACCTATTTTGTTGTAGTGACCCAACCCATCTTAAGTATCTCAAGCATTCATAGGCATAAACACTTAAAGTACTTATGAAAAATAAGGGAAAAGGGACCATGAGCCTTTTTAGAGCAATGACGCAACATTAAAAAACAACATGATGACTGATATACTTCCATAAGCATATGAACTAATATATAAGTGGAAGGAGTCGATATGATCGGCTTCCATCAATAGAAAAGACTCTATAATTGTGCAACATAGAAAGTATATGCCCCAAATGGGTCGTCATACATCATTCCAAAAATAAATACAAGGTAGAAAATAAAATGGTAGAGTCCTGAACTAAGGGCTTACCACAAAATAAAAGTGTTGGTCTCTTGAACGCTAAGTACTAGTCACGAGCCTTTTACTACCCGAGCCTAGGGCCTAGGAGTGACATGACGAATGAGAATCTGAGAGTCCCCAAATAAGACTCATAGCATCCACATACACATAGTCAGTTCAAAAGCGCATAATTAGTCCATAATCACAATGTTCTAAGGGAAAGAAAGTATGTTTCACGCTATGGGGATGTCATAAGGATAGGGATTTGCATGAATTCATCTAACACATAGCACATAAGTACTAAAGGGCATACAAGTATGACTCATGCTATGGGTATAGATTGGACTTAAGATTTTCTACATTTCCATATGTCATCATGAGCATTCCTTTATAATATCAACAACATGAGATAGAAAAAATCATAGGCTCCTTTAATCATATTTCATAATAGATAACAAACTTGTACATAAAGTTTACATGATGTCCAACAATGCCTCTAGCATCACTCATAATCACCTCTCTAAGACCATCAACATCTGAAACACAAAATCGATTTTGATATTGAAGAACACCATCTCCCCCTTAGGAGAAAACCTCTATCTTCTTTTACGAAACCAACTTCTTCAACTCAACTAAGGACGGGTCCAAGTCTTGTTTTGCCTTGGCATCAACCACCACAAAAGACTTAGCCCCATTCTGGACATGAATGCCACCATCATTATAGTCAGCCAATCTAACACCCATCCAAGCCAAGCGATGAAAATATTTTACCAACTCTTTCTTTCCTCTATCAACATGGGCTACACTCCCCATAGATAGCCTACTAAGAGCATTGACTACAATATTTACCTTGCCAGGATGATACTGAACACTCATTTCGTAATCTTTAAGAAGTGCTAATAAGTTTCTTTGCCTTAAGTTAAGATCTCTTTAGGTGAACATATTGCAAAATCTTGTGACCGGTGAACACATCAACACAAACCCCATACATATAATGTCTTCAAATCATCAAAGAAAGCACCACGGCTACCAACTAGAGATCATGAATTAGGTAATTTTGTGTCATGACCCAAGCCTATGGCCTAGACGTGACACGGCGAATGAGGAACCCGAAGGGACCTCAAACAAGCCTCTTTGCATATCATTACACATATTTGGTCGTGGAAGCAAGTAAACAACAACACGAGAGCATAAAATAAGGATAAGAGACTAAGGGGAAGTCTTTCATAGCATAAAATATTCAAGAGTCAAGAGAAGTCAATAACTCTAAGCATAATTACATTACTTGTCCAACAATGCCTCTAAACTTAGACTTGAGCAGGGGCCAAGATACTTTCCGGGCTCACCCTCATAGTCAAAAGCATTCGATAAACGAAAGAGAGTCTTTACATAATATAAGATCAATAGATATCGTCCTCACAGTTGAGGACTCACCAAACATGCTTCAAAGATAGTACTTGCCACATGGAGGAGGAAGATGACCAAGTGGAGCTCCGATTCCTACATGGTAACATCATGTAGGCATAGAAGTATACGTTAGTACTTTTGAATGTACTAAGTATGTAGGATGCAATGCAACAAAAGATAGGCAACATAATCAAAATGCATAAATATAGGCAATAGATGAGCATAGTAACAATATGACATGCATAAATGATGCTTGAAGTAAAACATGCTTATATAGAATATATTACATATGTAGGAAGAGACCATCTTCATAGACCTAGCAAACTAGTACTGAGAATCCAAGGCATGACCACTCCCCTGGGAAGTGATTGAGAAATCTACCCCTCAATTGGTAGATGGGCATGACCACTCCCCATCAAAGTGATTGAGGAATCTACCCCCCAATTGGTAGTTGAGCATGACCACCCCCCATCAAAGTGATTGAGGAATATACTCCCCAACTGGTGGATGATCATGACCACCCCCATCAAAGTGATTGAGGAATATACCCTTCTCCCCAATTGGTAGATGGGCGTAGCACCCCCCATCGTAGTGGTTGAGGCATATCACCTCCTCAACTAGGTGTGGTCAACTTACAACACTGTACATACTTCTCATGAAAACGACACATATATGCATTCCTTTCATCGTCTAAAGTTACTCAGTTCATAAACCATGCAATAGACCTTCAATAGCTCAAGAAACCTTAACAAGACATTTTATCAAACACTTGGCAGATGTGTAATATTAGTAGAAAATCATGCAACCCAATAGTGAAATCATGTGAGAAAAAAATCAATGTAAAACCATCCACCAACACTAGGTAGTACCCTCTTGCAAGATACATCAAAACTCCTCATCAAATCACATAATGAGTCATAGATTCATAGCTCAAAACATGCTCAAATAGTCAACATTTTGTAAAAGCCCAACATTGTTTATAATCAACTTTCATAGTAAGAGATACCCATAGATAATCTAACTTGAAAACATGCATTTTAGGTAAAAAGGAAGGTTAGGCACCATGGGTGAAAGGACCCAATGGTTGAAACACACATACCTCAAATTTGGAGATTTTCTTGCTGAAGATTTGAATGAGAACTTGAAGCTTGAATGAAATCCTTGAGTTTTGGAATGAGTTTTGGAACACTTGGATTTAGGTGAAATATTTGTCTAAGTATTAGAGAGGATTTTAGAGAATGTCTTGGATGATATGGAGTTGAAATATGACTAAGTATAAGTGCTTTTACACATGTGAAGACTTACGACCAAGAACCCAAAGACTTAGGCCGAAATAAGAAAAACTGGCAACAAAATACATTGCTCTATGAAGGCTCTGTGTTGCGGAGCCAATGCGCACTCCTACTGTTTTGCGCAAACTTTGAAAAATCAAATTTTGCTACGGTTGCTCTAAAATCAGGGTTATACCCATTTCTCACTCAATTTTGCCCCCTGATCAAGAATATGAAGTCAAATTTTTAATATCACGCACAGATTTTGAGATATATAAAAATTACAATTATGGGCGTTTCTAGGGCACATTTTCGAGCACTTTTTGGGGGTTTCAATATCTCCCCCTTGGGGATATTCGTCCCCGAATGTCAAAGAAGCATACATAAGAAGAGTAATCAAGAAGGAATCATCCCCAAAAAGAATGCAACAATGCACTTAAACACCACTTTCAAAAATCTCAGCACAAGTGTCAAAATCGCCATGAGCTTATCAACATAAACATGAATGCATGTAAATGACATAAGGGCTGAAACTTAAGACTTGAAATCATAAAGGGGACTTGAATTAGTACCTTAGGCTTGAGTAAAATGAAACATATAGGGATATCACTTTTGGATGTTTGCCTCGGCTTTCCATGTAACACTCTCTGCTTGTTGGTATCTCCAAAGAAACTTGACGGAAACAACATCCTTGTTCCTCAAGCTCTTCACTTGTCTATCCAAAATTTCTGCCAAAACCTCTTCATAAGTCAAATTGTCTTTAACAACACTCACAACATATAGAGGCACAATAGCACTTAAGTCACCCACACACTTCCTTAACAGGATGAACTATATCCATTTCACTAGGCAACTCCAACTGATAGGCCACCCTGCCAATCCTCCTCAACACCCTATAAGGACCGACATATCTTGGACTCAATTTATCTTTTTACTAAAACGAATCACACCATTCATGGGTGAAACCTTCAAATAGATCCAATTATGAATGTTAAATGCGAGATCCCTTCTCCTTACATCGGCATAGGACTTTTGCCTACTTTGGGCTATTCTCAACCTCTCTTTTATCAACCTCATTTTCTCTGAGGCCTCCATAAGCAAATTCGGACCCAACAAAGCCATCTACCCCACTTCAAACCACCCAATTGGTGATCTACAATGTCTACCAAAAAGAGCCTCAAAAGGAGCCATAGCAATCCTTGCATGGTAGCTATTATTATAAGTAAACTCAATTAGTGGAAGATGATCATCCCTACTACCCTTAGACTCCAAAACACAAGCCCTAATCATATCCTGAAGAGTTTGGATAGTTCTTTCGGCTTGGCTATCTTGTTGGAAATTATGGCAACCAGATATAGACTTAGCAATATCTCTCTTCATACCATCCCACTAAAACACATCCCTCAAATCTCTATACATAATTGTAGAACTAGGGTGAATATAATAGATAGAATTATGAGCCTTATCTAAAATCAACTTCCTTAAGTCATCATCATTAGGCACACACAATCTACCTTGGTACCTAAGAGAACCATCTCCCTCTTGGGAGAAAACCTCCACCTTATCATCTCTCACCAAGGCCTTCAACTCCAACAAGCCAGGGTCAAAATCTTGTTTAGCCTTTCCCTCCTTAACCAATGAAGACTTAGAACCATCAATCACCTCTACACCACCATTGTCAAGCTCTTCCAACCTAACCCCCAATCTAGCCAACCGATGAACTTCTTTAGCCACCTCATTGCCACCATCACAAACATGAGCTACGCTACCCATAAACACCTTACTCAAAGTATGTGCCATAACATTAGCCTTATCGGGATGATAATGCACACTCCTATTGTAGTCCTTAAGGAGCTCTAACCACATTCTTTGTCTCAAGTTGAAATCTTTTTGAGTGAACACATATTGGGGACTCTTATGATCGGTGAACATATCAACATGCACCCCATACAAACAATGACGCCAAATTTTCAAAGAAAATACCGTGGCAGCCAATTTAAGATCATGAGTAGGATAATTCCTTTCATGCACCTTAAGTTGTCTAGAAGCATAAGCTATCACCTTACCATGTTGCATCAAATACAACCCAAACTAATTCTTGAGGCATCACTTAACACAACAAACCCTTCCAACCCTTCCAGTAGAGATAAGATAGGAGTGGAGACAAGCTTGTCTTTCGAAGCTATTGAACTCTTTTCACATTCGTTGGTCCACACAAATTTAGCCTTGTTTTGGGTGAACTTGGTCATGGGAGAAGCAATAGAAGAGAACCCATTCACAAACCTCCGATAATAACCCACTAAGACCAAGAAACTTCTAATGTCTGATGGAGTCAAAGGTTTAGGCCAATTTCTAATCACCTCCATTTTTTAGGATCCACCTTAATACCATCACCTGACACCACATGACCTAGAAAGGTAACCTATTTCAACCAAAACTCACATTTTCATACTTAGCATACAACATCTCTTCCCTCAATCGTTGCAGCACCACCATCAAGTGACTCACATGCTTCTCCTTACTATGGGAATAAATCAAAATATCATCAATGAAGACCACCACAAACAAATCAAGATAGGGTTTAAAGACCCTATTCATAAAATCCATGAAGATAGCCGGTGCATTAGTTAAATCGAAGGACATAGCCACAAACTCATAGTGCCCATACTTAGTCTAGAAGGCTATCTTAGGAATGTCATACTCCCTTACTTTAACTTGGTGATACCCGGACCGAAGATCAATTTAGAGAAGTGACTAGCCCCTTGAAGTTGGTCAAAGAGATCATCAATCCTTGGTAGAGGGTACTTATTCTTTATGGTGACCCTATTAAGTTGCTGGTAATCAATACACATTCTAAGGGAACCATCTTTGTTCTTCAAAACTAACACCGGTGCACCCCAAGGTGATTGGATGGACTAATAAAACCCTTCTCCAACAAATCCCTCAATTGCTCCTTCAACTCCGCGGGGGCCATACGGTAAGGGGGAATAAAAATGGGTTGAGTATCGGTAAGGAGGTCTACACTAAAGTGTATTTTTCTTTCGATATGAACACTGGGAAGCTCATTAGGGAAGACATCAAGAAACTCATTAACCACCAAAATCGACTCTATAGGAAGGACTTTGGGCTCAACATCCCTAACCTTCACAAGATGATAGAGAAACCCCTTATAAATTAACTTATGGGTTTTAATGCAAGAAATGAATCTACCTTTGGCCACCGCATCATAACTCTTCCACTTAAGGACGGGCTCATTAGAGAACTAAAATTTGACCGTATGGGTTCTACAATCAATAGAAGCATAATATGCATGCAACCAATCCATCCAAGAATAACATCAAAATCCATCATATCCAACTCAACAAAAATCAAAAGGAAAGTTTTTATGAAAAATGTAAATAGTACAATTTCTATAGACTCTTCTAGCAATAATAGATACACCAACGAAAGCAGTCACTTCATAGGGCTCACACAATAATTCCGTTTCAACATGAAACGTTTTGGCAACAAAAGGAGTAACAAAAGAAAGAGTGGCACCGGGGTCTGTCAATGCATATACATCAAAATCAAAGACTTTTAACATACCTGTAAAGCACCATAGCAAGTCTAGTGACCCCTAGAGGGGTATGGTTGGAAATGATGACAATCATCCTTATCATCCTTAGCAACCATGGACAATGTCTTGACTCATGCCCCTTTGCACCACACTTGAAACAAACACTCGAACTGGTCACACAATCTCCCGGATGGTAACCTTGACCCTTGTGATACATAGGAGAAGCTTGAACACTAACACCCTTGCCCTTCCTTTGCACACATGGACATTTAACAATCTTGTGGCCCTTCTCGCCACACCCATAACATGCATCTGTGCTTCTTCTACATGTTCCCTCATGTTTCTTCCCACATTTTGGGTATTTGGGACCAGACATTCTACCATCGGGCTTGGCATGTGGAAGCTTCCCTTCAATTTGAACCCTCCCTATTCCATCCTTTGAGTCCATCGGGCACTCCCTCCTCATATGCCCATCACCACCACACTTAAAATAATCCGCAATTCCCACCAAATACTTTCCTTGATATTTCTTGCCACACTCTTGGCAAGTGGCAAAAGAGATCCTTTCCTTTCCGTACTTGGGCACTTGTAGTCTAGTAGAAGATGAATCTCCCTCAATTCAGGATCTATTGGCCTTTCCCTCTCCACTCTTATCATTTGAAGTCTCAAGGGTACCTACCGATCGGTTGAGTTGGGAAGTCACAGCCTTGGCCAATACCCATAGAGCACTGCGAACCTCCGCATTCGATATGTCGCCGTCCTGAGTAATGTGAGACATATTCTGAAATTTAATGATTAGGAATTAGTAATAATCCGTAGAAGGCCTAGCTCTACCGCATGACATAGATCATAAAAAAGTGGAACATTTCCTAAAACACCTTATAGCCTCTTACTCATAGTCGTGGTGCACTTCACAACCATGAATAAGACTCTAATCGACAAGATGTGTTAGATTTCGAGAACTATTAATAACCTAGTGCTTTGATACCATCTTTGTCACGACCTGAGCCTAGGGCCTAGACATTACACGACGAATGGGGAACCCAAAGGGACCCCAAACAAGCCTCTTTGCATATCATTACACATCCTGAAAGCAAGTCAACGATAACAAGAGAGCATAAAATGAGGATAAGAGACTAAGGGGAAGTCTTTCATAGCATAAAATATTCGAGAGTCAGGAGAAGTCATAACTTAAAGCATAATTACATTACTTATCCAACGACACCTTTGAACTTAGAATTGAGTAAGGGCCAAGACACTTTTCGAGCTCACCCTCATAGTCAAAAGCATTCAATAAATGAAAGAGAGCCTGTACATAACATAACATCAATAGATATCATCCGTAGAGTTGAGGACTCACCAGACTTGCTTCACAGATAGTACTAGCCATCTAGAGGAGAAAGATGATCAAGTGGAGCTCCGATTCCTATATGGTAATGTCATGTAGACATAGAGTATGCATTATTACTTTTGAATGTACTAAATATATAGGATGCAATGCAACAAAAGAAAGGCAACATAACCAAAATGCATAAATATAGGCAATGGATGAGCATAGTAATAATATGACATGCATGAATGATGCTTGAAGTAAAACATGCTTATATAGAACATATTACATATGTAGGAAGAGACCATCTTTATAGACCTAGAAAACTAGAACTTGGAATCCAATGCATGAACATTCCCTTGGGAAGTGATTGAGAAATCTACTTCTCAATTGGTAGATGGGCATGACCACCCCCCATCAAAGTGACTGACGAAACTAACCCCCAATTGGTAGATGAGCATGACCACCCTTCATCAATGTGATTGAAGAATATACCCCTCAACTGGTAGATGAGCATGACTATCCCCCATCAAAGTGATTGGGGAATATACCCCCAATTGGTAGAAGGGCATACCACCCCCCATCATAGTGGTTGAGGCATATCATCTCCTCAACTAGGTAGTTAACTTATAACACTATAGGTACTTCTCATGAAAATGACACACATATGAATTCCTTTGATCGTCAAAAGTCACTCAGCTTATAAACCACGCAATATACCTTCAATAGCTTAAGAAACCTTAACAGGACATTTTATCAAACACTTGACAGATATGTAATGCTAGTAAAAAATCATGCAACTTAATAGTGAAATCATTTGAGAAAATAATCAATATAAAATCATCCACCAACACTAGGTTATACCCTCTTGCAAGATACAAGATATATTAAAACCCCTCATCAAATCACATAGTGGGTCATAGATTGATAGCCCAAATCATGCTCAAACAGTCAACATTTTGTAAAACCCTAACATAGTGTGTAATCAACTTTCATAGAAAGAGATACCCATAGATAATCTAACTTGAAAACATGCATTTTAGGTAAAAAGGAAGGTTAGGCACCATGGGTGAAAGGACCCAATGGTTGAAACTCACATACCTCAAATTTGAAGATTTTCTTGCAAAAGATTTGAATGTGAACTTGAAGCTTGAATGAAATCCTTGAGATCCGGAATGAGTTTTGGAACACTTGGATTTGGGTGAAATATTTTTCTAAGTGTTAGGGAGGGATTTAGGAAATTTCTTGCATGATATGGAGTTGAAATATGACTAGCATATGTGTTTTTATATATGGGAAGACTTAGGCCCAAGACCTTGGTGCCTTAGGCCAAAATAAAAAAAAACTAGCAATAAAATACACTGCTCCGCGACGGCTCCACAACGCAGAGCCAACACACACCCCTATTATTTTGCACAAACTTTGAAAAATTAAATTTTGCTAGGATTGCTCTAAAATTGGGATTATACCCATTTTCCACTCAATTTTGCCCCCTGATCAAGAATATGAAGTCAAATTTTTGATACCGCGCATGGATTTTGAGATATATGAAAATTACGATTATGCGCGTTCTCGAGGCACATTTTCGAGCACTTTTTGGGGCGTTTCATTTTGTTCATTACCTTCAATTTTGTCGATGCATAACTATCATCTTACCATGTTGCATGAGCAAAAAATCCAACCTAATTCGAGAGGTATCACAGTACACCACAAACCCATATAAGCCATTTGGTAAAGTCAAAACAGGAGCCGAAATCCTTCAAAGTCTAAAAACACTTCTCATACTCATCCGAACACATAAACTTGACCTTCTTTTAAGTTAACTTAGTCAATAGAGATGCAATGGATGAGAAACCTTTGATAAACTTACAATAATAACTAGCCAATCTAAGAAAGCTTCGAATATTAGATGGAGTCAATGGTCTAGGCCAATTTTTTCACGGGCTCAGTCTTCTTTTGGTCAACCTTAACGTCATCATTGGATATCACAAGAATAAGAAAATCTACTTGACTCAACCAAAATTCACATTTACTGAACTTGGCAAACAATTTCTTCTCCCTTAAAGTTTGATGAACCAACCTCAAGTGATTAATGTGCTCCCGTTCATTTCGAGAATAAATAAGAATATGATAGATGAAGACAACCACAAAACTATTAAGAAATGACTTGAACACTCAATTCATAAGATCCATAAACACAATTAGAAAATTAGTTAGAAAGTAGTTTTGGGAATATCACAGTCCCTCACCCTCAATTGATGATAACCGATACAAAGGTCAATCTTTGAGAAATGGGTGGCTCCTTAAAGTTGATCAAACAAGTTCTTGAGGAGTGTACTAGACCATAAGATTACTGACAATGTCCAGGAGGAAATCTTCTACTGAGTCCGAGATGCAAATAGCGAAGCATATGCCGATGCTATCCTGGGAGGCATGCTTGTAGATCAGTCATTTACAGAGTTCGCTGAGCAGCTAGATATGGCTGCCAAATTCAATCATGTGTGGGGGCCTATGAATAAGCCTCCAATTAAATGCTCTGGTACGACCAACATAAGCCAGGTGCAAGTAGCTATAAATGAGGAAAGCATGTAGATGCTTATACAAAGTAATGCCAACATGGAGAGGCTAATGAAGCAGACACGAGAACTAGCTAGGCTAGAAACATCTAGATAGCCTATGAAACCAGGCTGAAAAGATAAGAAAAAGATACAGAAGGGGACAGAAGTGGACTGCAAGGATGGCTATAGGAGCAATTGTTACGTCCCTTCCCCCCACAATCGTGATACAGGTGCCAGTAATTCTAGGGTTGAGGATATGCTTAGCCAATTATTGAGATAGGCTGATGCACAAGATGAGATCTTGAGGGGGATTAATTCAGAAACTGCCAACATAAATAAAAAATATAACACCATTCTAGTGCAATCAAATGGCTCGACCATCAGTTTAGATAAGTATCAACTCAACTCAGCCAATTCCATAGGGCATGGTGCCGAACACCATAGTGCAAGACCTAAAGGATACTAATGCAAGATGGGTACAACTAGTAGTGAAGGGAGCACCCCGACCTTTCTACGACGGTTGAGAAAGAAGAACAAAAGCTTGAGGAAGTCTGAGTACTGAAGCTATCTATGTCATGCCACGATAATAAATCAGGAGCTTCTTGGGAGGAAACTATAGGTGGACACTAGTGCTTAGGCACGCAAATATGCTTTCTGACCCCAATAATTTATTTTGCATTGATTGCATGCACTGGAGACAATGCACCTCTTGTTTGATGGGGTGTGGGTAGTTATGGGCCTAAGTGAAGTCTGAGTATCTTGGGTCCATAACTGCCCCAATTATTGATCCTGGGTTTTTCTTGCCTATGTTCTTTTTCGATAGGGTGTGGGTAATTATGGGCCTCAGTGAAGTCTGAGTATCTTAGGTCCATAACTACCCCAATTTTTGATCATGGAGTTCTCTTGCTTGTGTTCTTTTTCCCCATGGATATTTATCTTTCTGTTGAACTGGCATATTTAGGATGTTTTAGGTAGTATTTGTAGCATATAGTACTGATATCTGTGGCATATATATGTTTTTATATTTTTTGTGAAAAATGATACCGACCAAATTTTGATTAAGCAACCTAGATAGCAACTATGCATGTTTAGGTGTGTTCACAATGCTTATTCTAATAAGTAGGTTAAATTGAGATAAAAATCATGATATGAGAGTCTTTTGTTGGTAATGTAAATCAATGCCATGTGAGCGTGAGATTAACTTGCTAAATTCATGTGTTGTGTGTCAATTTAGAACTTGCCCTATTACTCTAAGTTAGACTGTAGATTAACTAGATTAGGAAAGGATCTTAGACCATTGTTCTTAAAAGTCTACTTAGCCTAAATGATGAACCAAATTTGCTGAATATCCCCTGAGCCTAATATTTGAGCCTGGTATGTACCCATTCTTTGTAAAAAACCTAATTAACCTAGCCTTATTAGTTGTAAAATCCTAAAATTGGCCCTATTCCTTTAACATTATGCACCTTGACTGAGGCAAAAAGACTAAGTTGAAGGTGGCTACCAAAAGTGGCTCTAGTTCTGAGGATGGATAATGTGCACCTCAACTCAAGCGAAAAGCCAAAGTTGAGGGTGGATAATGTAAGGGTGAAGCACAACATGAGGGAGAAAGTTAGTGATACAGGAAAAAAGAAAAAAAATCATGTATCGGGTGAAAGAAAAATAAGTGATGTTGCAGTTGTGAACTAAAAAGACAAATGAAGTGTTAAAGTAAGGCAGAAAGTTGAAAAATGAAAAGAAAGCACCCCAAAAAGCTTGAAATAGGAGAAAAATGGTAATGGAGTGAAAAGTAATAGTGATGGTAGCACAAAAGTGTAGAAAAAACACAGTGTCAAGGAGGGCATTTAGTCACTATGCTCCCAAGATGTCATACTAAAGCGCGCTGAGCCTACATTACTAGCTTATAAAGTCCTAAAGTGATCTTAGTCCAAGTGGTCAAAGTTCTTAGTCATGCGTATAAGGGCAAACCTATGGTATTGGGCATGATGCATGAATATCTTTTATGAGGGTGAGTGATTTTGCATAGTCTTAAAATTATACATGAAAACATCATTGAGAGTGATATATGAGACTTCCTTCTGTGAGGGCACTTGCATTGCATTATTATCATTAGACTTATTCAGTAATTGTGGCTTGTTGATAGTTCCTTACTTGTCATAGTCATGTTGTCACATGTATTAGTCCGTATTGGTTTGCTAGATGGCTATTTGATTTTATTTTTAAAAAGTAATGTGGGTATTTATGTTTAAGGTTAATGTGATGTATGCCATTAGGTTGAAGTCTCTGTGTTACTATATTACTTATATAGATTGAGTCCGTCGTTTAAGAACAAGCAATAATTTTAAGTTGAGGGTGTCGATATGATATCAAAATACAAAACTTTTGATGCTTAAAACATAGAATTTCATGTGTTCTTAATACGATGTTAGTGGGTTTTATGTGTTTTTGTGTTTATTTACATGATTCTAGGGTTGGTTTTGACTTTGGGAAGATTATGCAGAAGTTGCTATTTTTGATGATATAGGAGACACTTTATGCGCCATAGTGCATTCTACATACTGTGAAAGAGGTTTCATGGACAATTCCAATGAGGGGTTGAGTTTCTAAAGTTTGTTTTACAAACTTACAGATAGGTCATGAACCATTTTACGAGTTGTATATCATGTCTCGTGCTTGAGGATAAGAGAAAAAGGACTTTCTAAAGATTAATCAGATGAAACTCCCTATGGGCCGTAGAACACTTTACGAGTCATAGAGGGGTATCATAGAACACAAGTACAGATTAGCATCAACAATGTATGAAGCCCGATTACGGGCCATGGAACACAATACGACCTGTAAAGTAGTTCGCTAAGCATGCTGACCCAGTTAATTCTATTTTGTTTAGAACTTGTATTTCAAATATTATAAATAGGTTTTTAGGTTATTTTACTTAGAGAGTTCAACCAGTTAGCAGAAAGATACTAAGATTGAGTAGATAAACCATTAGAGAGATTTGAGAAACACTTGTATTTTGATTTGATCTTATAATCTTATGATTCTCATTGAAGCTTGGATTTACTTGCTCTTAATTCAATTGTTAAGTGCTCTATTATGTTATTCCAATTAACTTGCATCTACACAAATTATGAGTAGCTAAATCCACAAGTAGGGTTGTGGGAACTATGAAGAACTAACAAAGTAAAACCGAATAAATCATAATT
The DNA here is from genome assembly GCA_011800125.2 of Solanum clarkiae. NCBI lineage: Eukaryota > Viridiplantae > Streptophyta > Magnoliopsida > Solanales > Solanaceae > Solanum > Solanum clarkiae. Next base: position 67,293 of record JAABOM020064663.1, on the reverse strand, counting down.
CATGGAAAGTGTGCACGCATGTATTAATTAACTCTCTTCGTTTTGCATGTTTTCTATTGGTGGCCAACATTACAACCTGCCTAGTGTTATTGACTGGATAAAGGTAGTAATGAATAGGAAAAGATATTGATTAACAAGATTCGATTCATGTGTTCTCGTCTAATCAACCGAACTAGGACAAGGTGAGGTTGCACTTGGACTAATAGGTAAGGGTTAGTAATATCACGCTGTGGAGATGGGCCAAGTCACGTAGTAAATTTATAACACCCGACATCTTACAATACTAGTACTATGCAAATGAAACATGATATGATTTGGTCAAATTAGTGCCTATTTTTAAAAGTGCTCGAATCTCATGTTATAGGGCGATATGTGCGTCTAACGCTCAAGAGGGTTAAGTGTATACATGTTCTGTGTCATATTGAGGAGATCACAACCCTAAACAAAGTGAGAGAATTGAGGTGCTTGTAGGACTTAAGAAGCTAGCAGGTGAGTCACCTACTTGCTTAGCTTAAATTTGATAGCTAAATGGAGACGAGGCCCGATGTCGAATTTGTCCAAGTACGATTATGAATAAAATCCGTGTAATTTGTCCAAGTACGATTATGAATAAAATCCGTGCTAAGGGTGTAACTTTAGCCCATGTTTAGCATAATAAATAGACTTTATTTTTATCCCAATACGAATAATAAAAGGGCCCAAGTACACCATAACCCACTTGGCTAATTGGGCCCAAACCAAGTGAAGAGGAATTTGGAAAATGGGCAGCCAAGGCCCATCAACTTTGAGACCCATTTAGACCCAAGTGTAAGGGCCAAGATGCTACATAACAAGGTTATTAATATATGTTAATACATGGTGAAAAGTTCAAAAGAAAGTTGGCTAAAGAGACTCTTTAAAAAAGGGCTCAAAAACAGCTCCTTAATTCATTTCACTTTGGCACAAATTTTCAGCTTTTCTTAAGACTCTTTTTCTCTCTTTATTTCACTTCACAAGGAAGCCTACATAACCCTCTAGGGTTTTTTAAGGAAACCTGAACCTTGAAGGCTAACGTAAGTAAAAATATCCATGTATTTATTATACTTATCCCATGACAAACAAGAAGTATATGATAGTTATGTTTGTGCTGAAATTTTGGACAACATGTGTCCTAGGGATTGTTGTGAACTTTTCTTGTCATTCAAGAGGATTTTATCTTCTTGGTTGGCTGAATTATGAAGTAAGACTTATGTTTTTAACAAGTTTTAATTTTCTAGTGATGTAACTTAGCTCCTGTACCACTTTTACAGTCCACAAAAGTGAGTCTTTATAGGATATCGCAATTGTGTTGTTAGTACGAACTTGTGGGCTGATGGATAGAAGGCTATTGCCTCACGTCCTTCATGACTACTTTGATTCTATTCTAAGACTTTTTTAATGCTATTTTTTTGTACAAATGTGTTGAGGACAGTTTAGTTAAAGTTGGAACAGGTTTGGGATTGTCGACGTCAAAATGGGGCAAAGGGACGTAACATTATGCCACCTATTTGTATGTTGCATAGAATTGTTATGTGTTGTAATTTGTGGCCCGTTATAGGACTGTTATGGCACTAAAACTAGATGCACATGATATGTATATAAGAATATGTATTAGAGAATATGATTAGGGGCGAAAAGGTTGAAAGAATACGCTCGGGTTTACAATTATAAGCTTGCTGCCCGTATGTTGTTTTTTTTATGTGATTGGGCTGCCAAGATGTATCTACTGGATGATAATGCTAGTTTTATCACCTACTATGTTATAAATAAATATTTGGAGGAAGGGAAGGTTATCTCGAGGTAATAGCGAGGTCGTACAATGAGGTATGTAAGGCTACTTGATTTCGTATTATTTGGCATGAAACATAGATCCCTCCTTAGCACATAAAGGAACTTACCAACTCCGACTCAATTATTAACCGTGTCTCAACTCTTTCACATGTTCATATACTCCCATACATAGTCACCTTAAAATCTACATACATACGTGGACACCAAGTTACATGGGTTCTTGTTGCTAAATAAAGTTCACAAGTTGTTTTATCTCATACACATTTCAATTACTTGTGTAACATACTTTTTTCATTCTCATATTGTCTTGTATGATTATCTGCATGTCACACGCTACATATACAACCCTACAACTCAAATATTATGACCGCTAAAAGAATCACCTCAAAGGTAATTGAAGATAAAGTATATTGCTTATTGATGGGTGGTAACTCGAGGGGTGGAAGAATCATCTAGCCAGGGTCGATCCTATTACGGGGGGTAGCCCAAGGGGTTAAAGAAAAAGCCTAGCCAGGGCCAATCCCAATATAGATTTACCACTGATCAACTTTTCATTTGTATTACATGCTGTGCACACACTATACAGTAAATGTAAAGTAATAAAAAGAACATAAAGTACATGATCCCATAGTATAACTAAAAGTGGTCTGTTATCCTACACCAGTGCATAGTTTCATTTGGGTTGTTGCTTCATATAAAGTATTTACTTCCTTATATATTTAGTATATTATCTCGTAGTGACATCCCTTACGGGGGACCTGCATTTCATGCTGCAGGTACAGGTGCTAGTAGCTCTCCCAAGTAGGAGTACAGGATTTCTAGCTGCTGTTACCAAGCTCCAGGTTTCTTCGGAGCTTTGCGTGTCTAGAGCTTATATTTTGTATTGTATAGTTCGTGGGGCCTATCCCGACACTTATCAGATACTTTTTATTATCTAGAGGCTTTATAGACCATGTAAATTGAAGTGTGGTCATGTCTCATACTTTAAACACCGTGGCCCCAATGGCCTAGCCATATGCATCTCCTTTTGGCTTTTTATCACTGTTTACTTTCTTAAAGACATGTTGAATGTAGGAATCCCTTATAATATGTATAGAAAGCGCATAGATACAGGTTGGTTCTCTAGAACCTTATCGGTAGTGGGTGCCAGTCCGCCTTAATGGGACTTGGGGCGTGACAACAATCTTCCTTTCACCTGGACCAAACAGTTTGATGAACTTAACTTATCGTCCTACATACTACACACTAGAAAAGAATTTGGTTATCTAGTGATACTAAGTTAGGGAATCATGGGAAACATAATATCCTAGTTTCTCTCTGTATTGGTTAAACTCTTGTGTTAGTTAGGATTACTTGTTATAGAATCTTGGAAAACACAATATCCTAGTTTCTTTGTATATTGGTTAAACTCTTGTGTTATGAAACATGCCTCATGTGCTTCGGAATGACCCATAATCATAATTTTCATATATCTTAAAATTCATCCGTGATTTGGAAAATCGGACTTCATATTCTTGATCAGGGGGCAAAAATTGAGTGGAAAATGGGAACAACCCGAATTTTAGAAGACCAAAACTGAAAAGTAATTTTTTCTAAATTTATGATTTTTCGATGGTTGTCCGTGCCTAGGGCGCGATGCACCTGGGGCACGCCACTATGTAATCTTGACTCCGCGTGTAATTCGCATCGCTCTAGAGGCACAGGCCAGTGTAAAATTTTCCTTGATTTTCTTATTTCTCCCAAGGGCATTGGGGTCATATTTCCATGTTCACTTAAATGTGAAATCACCCATACTTAGCCATTTTTCAACTTTATAACTCACAAAACCCTCTCTAAAACCTCTCTAAAACTATCAATTCTCTCATCCAAATTTAAGGAGTTCAAGCTCAATTTTGGAACTCAATGACTCATTTCAAGGTCTAAGTCTACTTCAAGTTCACCTCAAGGAATTCAAGGCTTAAGGTATATTGGTCTTCATACATGGGTCCTTTCACCCATCGAGCCCAACCTTCTCTTTTTATGAAAATTGCATGTTGCTAACTTGTATTACCTATGGGTATCTCTTATTATGAAAGATGAGCATAAATCATGTTGGGGTTTTGACAAGTATTGATTGATAGTGAATGAATGTCTATTTCATGCTTGTTCTATGAATTGCTTTTGTCTATTGAGACTGTGCATGTTTTGAGCTATGAAACTATGAACTATTATGAGCTTTGGGTGATGGATTTCAAGGTACCTTACATGAGGGTTTTACAACATATTGGTGGGTTGATTTGCATTGAGTTCACTCATATTATTTCACTCTGAAATTGCGTTATTTTAAATAAGTATCATGAATCTACCATGTGTTTGATAAAATGACATGACAAGAATTCTCAAGTTATTGATGATCTATTACATGATTTACAAGTCAAGTGACTTCATCATGATTAAGGGCTTTGAAGCATATATTGATTTCATGAAAAGTATCTATGATGTTGCAGGTATCAAATTGAGCCCTATTTCAAGATTTTTACATTTTGTGAGCCATTCATGTTAAAGCAAGGGATCGTGTATGATTATTATCTACTCTCATGTTCAAGTTAGGCTCACTAGTAGAGGTCAAACAAGTTTATGAGCTACTCATGTCATATTATCTTATTTCTTACATGTTATTCAAGTTATGACTATTCCAAGTATTTCATGGGATTAGACTTAGCACCAGTTGAGGCTTAAGATGGGGACGAGACTCAAGAGGTCCTTATAAAAAGTCTTTAGTCTCTAAACTATGTGCCACATAGGATTATATAATATCCCTTTTATGGTTTCTAGTGGATCCATCTAGTTACAGTACACGTTGTTAGGGGGTTGGGGTAATATGCCTCGATCATCTTGTCGGGAGGAGGAGACGACATGCCTCAGATTATTCGTATTATCGTGTATGGTTTACCTTGGTAAGTAGACCACACATTGTTGAGGGGGTGACATGCCTCGATCACCTTACCGAGGGGGTGACATGCCTTGGATTCCAAGGAGTAGCTCACTTGGTAGTGTCGGTTAAGGTCTCTTCCTACACATGTATTATGTACTATACAAGTTGAATGTTTTACAAGCATGTTCTATTACAAGCATTGATCATGCATGCCATTTTGAGATTATATATCCATTGCTTATGATTATACATTTTCAATATGTAGGCTTATGTCTTTGTTGCATTGCATCCAACATACTTAGTACATTCAAATGTACTAATACGTACTCTATGCCTACATGATATCACAATGTAGGAACTAGAGCTCGTTTTAATCATCCTACTGCACAGAGTGATTTCGATTCTCGGAGAAAGCTTTGGTGAGTCCTCAATTCCGATGAAACTATCTATTTACTTCATGTTATGTTGAGACTCCTTCTTATGTTGAATACTTATTATTATTTGAGGGTGGGCCTGGAAAGTATCTTGGCCCCCGCTCCGTTCCAAGTTATAGGTGTTGTTGGATACTATGATTGTAAGGATCCAAGCCTAGGGCCAAGACATGACACAGTGCATGGGGAACCTGAAGGGACCCCAATCAAGCCTCTTAACATATCATTACGCATCCTTGGTCGCAGAAGCAATAAAATACAACAAGAGTATCTAAATAGGGATAAACGGGGCTAAGGGACAACTTTCATATCTTAAACATCAAGAGTCAAGAGGGAGTCAATGCTCATGGCATTATATGTAACATGTCCAACAACACCTCTGACCATAGAACTTAGCGGGGGCCAAGGCAAGCAACCGGGCTCACCCTCATAGTCAAAACATACAATAAAGAAAGAGAGTTGTAATACATAACATAAGAACATAAACATTTTCCTTAGAATGAAGGACTCACCAACTAGCTTGAGAGAGATCATACTAGCCACGTGGAGAAGGATGATCAAATGCTTTCTGGTTCTTACATGGTAATATCATGTTGGCATAGAGTGTGTGTTAGTATGTTTGAATGTACAACATATGTAGGATGCAATGCAATAAGAGATAGGCATGATAGTCAAAATGTATAATAGTAAGCAATAGATAGCATAATAACAATATGGCATGTATGATCGATGCTTAAGTAAAAAATGCTTAAACAGAATATAATACATGTGCAAGAAGAGACCAACATTATAGAACCCATAGTTTTCCAAGGTACAAACCCATTTGGTTGGTTGGTGGATTGTTGCACCCTACAACCCATGGTGATTGAGGAACTAACCGCTCAACCCGGTTACCAAGGTACGAACCCCTTGATTGGTTGGTGGATAGTCGTACCCTACCAACCCTAATGATTGAGGTACTAACCCCTCAACCCTGTTATCAAGGCACAACCCCTTGATTAGTATCTCGACATGGATACCCGGGCTCTTAACCCCCCGAGTAAGCCATGGTCACTTTCCAACACTATATAGGAGAATATCATATACATACATTCCTTTCATCATCAAAAAGTCATTCAACTCATAAGGCATGCATTGGGCCTTCAATTCCTCAAAATACATTAACCGGCCATTTTATCAAACACTTGGTGGGTGTGTAGTGCTAGTATAAAACCATGCAATTCAAGAGTGGAATCATGCTAGAAAATTCAGTGTAAAACCATCAATGGATACTTGGTAACACCCAAGAAATATACATCAAAATCCTTCATCAAATCTCACAATAGATGTTAGATTCATAGCTCAAAATATGCTAAAACAGTCATAATTTCACGAAACCCCAACATAGTTCATAGTCAAATTCATAGTAAGTAAGACCCATAAGTAAATCCACTTAAAATCATACAATTTTAGGTAAAAGGAAGCTTGGGCATCATGGGTGAAAGGAACCCATGGAAGAAACTCACATACCTTGACTCTGGAGAATCCTTAAAGAAGATTGAGAATGGAGACTTGAAGCTTGAATGAGAACACTATGATCCGAATGAGATTTGGGACTTGAAATTTGGTGTGAAATATTAGTCTAAGTGTTTGAGTGAGTATTGGGGAAGGTCTTGAATGATATGAGGCTGAAATATGGCTATGTATAGGTTTTTCACGTATGGGAACACTTAGGTGCAAGAAAGGTCTTGGATCGAGATAAAAAAGTGGTGACAAAAACACACAGTAGTGGCCCCTTGGCGCGTCGCGCCAGGGCAGGGATTGCTCTTTAAAAATCACATTTTGCGATTTTGAAATTTTGATACGGTTGCTTAAATATCGAGGTTAGACCCATTTCCTACTCAACTTGGCCCCCTGATCTAGAATGTGAAGTCAGATTTTCGATATTACACACAGATTTTGAGATATATGAAAATTACTATTCTGGGCACTTCCAAGGCACATTTTCGAGCATTTTTTTGGGGTCGTTTCAATATCTCCCCCTTGGGAACATTCGTCCCCAAATTTCAAAGATATGTATATGAGAAGAGTAATCATAAAGAGGTCAGGCCCAACAAGAATGCAAAAATATACTTAAAACACCATTTTTCAAAATCTCAACATAAGTGTAAATTCACGATGAACTTTTCCAATATAAATATGAATGCATGCAAATGACTTAGGGGATAGAACATGAGACATGAAATCACATAGAAGACTTATAATTAATACCTTAGGCTTGAGTAGGATAGAAGAGATAAGGATATCGTTTTTGCATGTCTGCTTCGGCCTCCCATGTGTCACTTTCGACTTGTTGATTTCTCCAAAGGACCTTAAAGAAGAAACATCTTTGTTCCTCAACCTCTTCACATGTCTATCCGTGATCTCTATTGGAACTTATTCATATGTAAAGTTTTCTTCAGCTACCCCCACAATATCAAGAGGCACAATAGCATTAGGGTGACCCACACACTTCCTCAACATAAAAACATGGAAGACCAGATGAACCAATTCCATTTCACTAGGCAATTCCAACTCACAGGCCACCTTACCAACTCATGAATGTATAACTTAGCGTAATCTTCAGCCCTATATATAGTCTTAACCGGTAGAATGTGAGACAATTTTGTTATCCTATAAACCAGAACTCAAATATAATCAAAACCCTTTCTAGTCTTAGGCAACCCAACCACAAAATCCATATTAATTGCTTCCCACTTCCAAGTAGGAATCTCTATGTATTGGGATAGGCCACCCGACCTTTGATATTCATCTTTGACTGGTTGGCAACTATGACAACCGAAAACAAGTTTGGCAATGTCTTTCTTCATACATCCCCACCAAAACACATCCCTCAAATCTTTATACATCTTGGTAGACCCAGGGTGAATAGAATAGGAAGAACCATTAACCTCATCAAGAATCTTTTCTCTCAAGCCATCAACACAAGGCACAAATAACCTACCTTGGTATCTAAGGACACCATCTCCCCATTGGGAGAAAACTTAGACCGTGCCCCCTTTCAGGCCTTCAATTTTAGCAAGGAGGGGTCAAGATCTTGCTTTTCTTTTACCTCATCAACCAAGGAAGACTTTGAACCATCAATAACCATAATGACCCCATTATTAACCTCTTCCAACCTAAACCCCAATCTTGTCAACCGATGGAGCTCCTTAGCCACCTCTAAGCCCCCACCATCAACATGAGCAAGGCTATCTATAGGCACCATACTCAAAGCATCCGCCACAACATTAGCCTTACCGGGATGATATGCACAATCATATCATAATCCTTAAGAAGTTCTAACCACCTTCTTTGCCTCAAGTTGAGATCTTTATGAGTGAATATATATTGGAGACTCTTATAATCGGTAAACACATCAACATGCACCCCATAAAAATAATGACGCCAAATTTTCAAAGAAAAAACCCCGGCGGCCAATTCAAGATCATAAGTAGGATAATTCTTTTCATGCATTTTGAGTTGCCTAGAAGCATAGGTTATTACCTTACGATTTTGCATCAAAATACAACCCAAACCAACCTAGGAAACATCACAATACACAAAAAACCCTTCTATCCCTTCTGGTAGAGATAAAATAGGAGCGGATACAAGCTTATCTTTCAAGGTTTGGATGCTCTTCTCACACTCGTCGGTCCACACAAACTTAGCCTTCTTTTGAGTCAATTTAGTCATGGGAGAAGTAAAAGAAGAGAACCCATTCATGAATCTCTGGTAGTAACCCACAAAGCCCAAGAAACTCCTAATTTCCGATGGGGTCAATGGTCTAGTACAATTTCTAATCACATCCGTCTTTTTAGGATCAACCTTAATACCATCCACCGACACCACATGACCTAGAAAGGCAACCTCTTTCAATAAAATTAACACTTCCCATACTTGACATACAACTTCTCCTTCCACAATCTTTTTAGCACTACCCTCAAATGACTAATATGCTCCTCCTCTGTCACGAACCAAGCCTAGGGCCTAGACATGACACGGCGAATGAAGAACCCGAAGAAAACTCAAACAAGCCACTTAACTTATGATTGCACATCATTGGTCGAGGAAGTATATAAAAGACATAAAGAGTAAGAATACGGGCAAATGAGCTAAGGGGAAAGCTTGCAAAACATCATAATCAAGAGACAAAGAGTCTAAGCTCATATCATAGATACATAACATATCCAACAAACACCTCTAATACTTAGATAAGAGCAGGTACCAGGACAAAGAAATCGTGCTCACCCTCATAGTCAAAATAGAAAATAAAGAAGAGTGTCTCAATATATGATAAAAGTAACATAGACTAAGGTCCCCGAATTGGAGGACTTACCAACTAGCTTGAGTAGCACCAAACTAGCCATGTGGAGGAGGAGGGTGGTCAATTTGGGCTTCGGTTCCTACATGGTGATATCATGTCGGTAAGAGTATGAGTTAGTACGTTTGAATGTACTAAGTATCTAGATTCAATGCAACAAGAGATAGGCTTCAAAATCAAAATGTATAACAATAGGCAATAGGCATAATATAATAGTATGGTATGTATGATCAATGCACAAGTAAAGTAACTCATACTCATATAGGATATCATATGTGTAGAAGAAACCAAGCTAGCTTTCCAAAGTACAAACCCCTTGGTAGGTTGGTAATGATGCCACCTCATCACTTAGGTGGTGAGGTACAAACCCCTCACTATATTGATGGGTACAAACCCTAATCTAGGTTGATGATGATGCCACCCCATCACCTTGGTGGTAAGGTACAAACTCCTCACAAGGTTAATGAGTACGAACCCCCATCTAGGTTATTCAGACTCTTAGTCCTCTAGGATTAGGCATAGTCTAATGCAATGCTTTATATAGATTATATGATATAAATAAGCATCTTTCATCATCTAAAATCAATCATATCATATCTCATGCTTTGGACCTTCAATTCCTCAAGAAACCACATTTGGACATTTTATCAAGCAGTTAGAGGGTATACAATGCTAGTGTATAACCATGAAATATAGAGGTGAAATCATGCAATAAAATCCATTGTAAAACCATCACTCAACACCTTGAAATACCCTAAAACAATATACATCCAAATCCCTCATCAAGTCTTACAATAGATCAAAGATTTATAGCTCAAAATATTGCAAAACAGTCATAACTATATATAGCATTAACATAGTTCATAAACATGTTCATACTAGTAAACCCAATTCTAAAATCAACTTTAATCATACAAATTGAGTAGAAAGGAGGCTAGGGCACCATGGGTGGAAGGACCCAATGGCTAAAACCTATGTACCTTAGCTTTGAAGAAGCTCTTGATGAAGATTGAAAATGGAGACTTGAAGCTTGAAAGAAATCCTTAATTCCGGATGATGGTTTTGAGACTTTAATTTGGGAGTGAAAAATATGGCTAAGTGTTTGAGTGAGTATTGGGGAATGTTTAGGATGATATGACGGTGAAATAAGACTAACTATAGGTAAAAACATGTTTGGGAGAACTTAGGCCCAAGACCCAAAAGCCTTGGACCAAGATAAAAATAATTGGCAACAAAATACAAAGGTCTGCATCTGGTCTGCGATCCACGATAGCTGCGCGTCGCGGCACTATCCCAGATCGGTTCTGGCTAAGAAAAATTACGAAAAATGAAATTGCTAATCGTTTGCTCTTAAATCGGGATTAGACCCCTTTCCCCCTAATTTTGACCCCCTGAACAAGAATATGAAGTCAGATTTTCGATATTATGCATGGATTTTGAGATATATAGAATCTTAAATTCTAGGCATTCTGAGGCACATTTTCGGGCACTTTTTAGGGTCATTTTAATATCTCCCCCTTGGGAACATTCATCCCTGAATGTAAAAGAATAGTACATGACAAGAGTGATGATAAAAAAATAAGCTCCAACAAGAATGCAACTCATCTAAAACACCATTTTCAAAATCTCATCAAGAGTGTAAAATCATCACAAATTTCCCAACTGGAACATGAATGCATATGAATCACATAGGGGCTGAAATATAAGACTTGAAATCACATAGGGGACTTAGGATTATTACATTAGGCTTGAGTGGAGCGGAAAAGATAAGGATACCACTTTTGCATGTCCTCCCCGGCCTCCCATGTAGCACTTTCAACTTGTTGGTTCCACTAAAGGACCTTAACGGATGCCACCTCCTATTCCTCAATCTCTTTACTTGCCTATCTAGAATCTGAATCGGAGTCTCCTCATAAGTCAAGTTATACTCAACGACCCCCATAACATCAAGAGGCACAATAACATTAGGATCATCAACACACTTTCTCAACATAGAGACATGGAACACCAGATGAACATAATTCATTTCATTAGGCAACTTCAACTCATAAGCTACATTGCCAATGCTCTTTATCACCTCATAAGGACCAAATATCTTGGACTTAACTTCCCCTTTTTACCAAAACGGACCACACCTTTCATTGGGGAAACTTTCAAATAGACCCAATCACCGACTTGGAATTCAAGGTCTCTTCTTCTCACATCGGCATAGGATTTTTAATGACTTTGTGCTGTCTTCAACCTTTCCCTAATCATCCTAACCTTATTAAGAACCTCCATAACTAGATCTGGTCCCAACAAAGCCACCGCTCCAACCTCAAACCAACCAACTAATGATCTACAATGTCTCCCATAAAGAGCCTCAAAAGGAGCCATACCGATGCTAGAGTGATAGCTATTTTCATAGGCAAACTCGATCAATGGAAGATGATCATCCCAACTACCCTTAAGCTCCAAGACACATGCCCTAAGCAAATCCTCAAGTGTTTGAATGGTTCTTTCGGCTTGGCCATCCATTTGGGGGTGAAAGGCTGTACGAAGGTGAACTTTTGAACCAAGATCCCTTTGAAAAGACCTCCAAAAGTGTGAAGTAAATTGTGCACCATGATCTGATATGATGGACAAAGGAACCCCATGTAACCTCACTAACTCATGGATGTACAACCTTGCATATGCTTCAGCTCCATATGTGGTTTTAACTGGTAGGAAGTGAGCCGATTTCGTCATCCTATAAACTATAACTCAGATGGAATTAAAACCTTTTCTAGTTTTCGGCAACCTAACCACAAAATCCATATTAATCACCTTCCACTTCCAAGTAGGAATCTCTATGTCTTGGGTTAGGCCACCCGACCTTTGATGTTCGTCTTTGACTTGTTGACAACTATGACAACTGGAAACGAATTTTGCAATGTCCCTCTTCATGCCTCTCCAATAATACACCTCTCTTAAATCTCTATACAGCTTCATAGACCCTGGGTGAATAAAGTTAGAAGAACCATGAGCTTCATCAAGAATATTTTCCTTCAAGCCATCAACATAAGACACACACAACCTACCTTGGTATCTAAGAGAACCATCTCTCCCTTGGGAGAAAACCTCCAACTTACCATCTTTTAACAATGCCTTCAATTCTAACAAAGCGGGGTCAAGATCTAGCTTAGCTTTCACCTCCTCAACCAGTGAAGATCTAGAAACATCAACAACAATAACACCACCATTATCAACCTCTTCAAACCTAACTCCAAATCTAGCCAACCGATGGACCTCCTTATCTACCTCTATGCCACCATCATCAACAAGAGCTAGGCTACCTATACATACCCTACTTAAAGCATCTGCCACAACATTAGCCTTATCGGGATGATAATGCACACTCATATCATAATCCTTAAGAAGTTCTAACCACTTTATTTGCCTCAAGTTGAGATCTTTTTGAGAGAAGACATATTGGAGGTTCTTATGATCAGTGAGCACATCCACACACACCCCATACAAGTAGTGACACCAAATATTTAATGCAAACACAACAGTTGCTAACTCTAGATCATGGGTAGGGTGGTTTCTTTCATGTACCTTGAGTTACCTAGAAGAATAAGCTATTCCCTTACCATTTTGAATCAAAAAATAACCCAAACTAACTCGGGAAGCATCACAATTACACTACAAATCCCTCAAGCCCATCTGGTAATGACGATATAAGACCAGACACAAGCTTGTCGTTCAATGTTTGGAAGCTCCTCTTACGCTGATCGGTCCACATAAACTTAACCTTCTTTCGAGTCAATTTTGTCATAGGGGAAGCAATGCAGGAGAACCCATTCACAAATATTCTATAGTAACCCGCTAGGTCCAAGAGGCTCCTAATATCCGATGAGGTCAATAGTCTAGGCCAATTTCTAATCATATCAATTTTCTTAGGATCTATCTTAATACCATCCCCCGACACCATATGACCTATGAATGCAACCTCCTTCAACTAAAATTCACACTTTTCATATTTGGCATACAATTTCTCCTTCGTCAATCTTCGCAACACAACCCTCAAATGCCCCATATGTTCCTCCCTACTATGTGAATACATCAATATATTATCAATGAGGACCACAACAAAAGAATCAAGGTAGGCTTTGAAGTCCCTATTCATTAGGTCCATGAAGATGACCGGTGCATTGGTCAACCCAAAAGACATCACAACAAACTCATAATGCCCATAACTAGTCCAGAAGGCCGTCTAGGGAATATAACACTCCCTTACCTTCACTTGATGATATCCGGACCAAAGATCAATCTTAGAGAAGTAGCTAGCCCCTTGCAATTGGTCAAACAAATCATCAATTCTTGGAAGAGGATATCTATTCTTTATAGTGACCCTATTGAGTTACCGGTAGTCAATACACATCCTAATAGACCTATCAATCTTTTTCACAAACAACACTGGAGCACCCCAAGTTGATTGGCTAGGTCTAATAAATCCCTTCTCCAACAAATCTTTCAACTGTTCCTTTAACTCCTTCAACTCCATCAAATCCATATGGTAAGGGGGAATGGAGATAGGTTGAGTATCGAGGAGGAGCTCTATGCGAAATTAAATTTCTCTTTTGGGAGAAACACCAGGAAACTTATTAAGAAGACATTAATAAACTCATTTACAACCGGAAGCGAGGCTATGGAAGGTACTTTGGACTCCACATCTTTAGCCCTCACAAGATGATATGAGCACCCCTTAGAGATTAACTTATGGGCTTTAATGCAAGAGATGAATCTACCCTTGACCTCCATATCTTGACTCACCCACTCCAGGATGGGTTCATTTGGAAATTGAAATTTGACCCTATGGGTTCTACAATCAATAAAAGCATAGTTGCATTTAACCAATCCATCCCAAGGATGACATCAAAATCAACCATGTTGTCATGCCCCAAAGTCCCATTAAGGCGAACTGGCACCCATTGCCGATAAGGCTCGGGAGAACCAACCTTCATCCATGTGCTTTCTATATATATTATAAGGGATTTCTTCATTCAACATGCCTTTAAGAAATTAAACAGTAATAACAAGCCAAAAGGAAATGTATATGGCTAGGCCGTTGGGGCCACGTTGTCTAAAGTAGGAGACATGACAACACTTTAATTTATATAGTCTAAAAAGCCTCTAGATAAGAAAAAGTATCTGATAAGGGTTGGGACAGGCCCACCTCAACTAACTATACAATACAAAAATACAACCTCTAGACACACAAAGCTCTGAAGCAACCTGGAGCTTGGTAATAACAACTGGATATCTTGTACTCCTACTGGGGAGATCTACTAGCACCTGTACCTGCACCATGAAATGTAGGTCCCCCGTAAGCGATGTCAGCATGAGATAATGTACTGAATGTGTAAGGCAGGAAATACTGTATATGAAGTAACAAGTCAAATGAAACTATGCACTGGTGTAGGATAAGAGACTACCCTTAGTCATACTGTGGATCATGTACTTTATGTTCTTTTTGTTACTTTACATTTACTGTATAAATTTTCGCACAATATGTAATACAAATGACCAGCTAATCAGTGGTAAATCTATATCGAGATCGGCCCTGGCTAAACTTTTCCTTTCACCCCTTGGGCTACCCCTCATGATAGGATTAATCTTGTTTAGGCGATTCTTCCACCCCTTGGGTTACCACCCATCAATTGGTAATATACCTTATTTTTGAATAACTTTTGAGATGATTCTTTTGGTGGTCATAATATTAGAGCTGTAGGACTGTGATACAACATATGATAAGTAAATAATCACAAACGACAACGCGATAATGAAAGGAGTATGTTACACAAATAATTAAATGCATAGAAGGTAGAACAACACATGAACTTTATTTAGTAGAACGCACACATGTATCTTGGTATCCAAGTGTGTATGCAGATCTGAAGGTGACTATGTATGGGAACATATGAATATGTGAAAGAGTTGAGACATGGTTAATATTTGTGTCAGAGTTGGTAAATGCCTTTATGTGCCAAGGAGGGATCTATGTTTCATGCCAAATAATAGGAAATCAAGTAGCCTTATATATCTCGCTGTACAACCTCGCTATTACCTCGAGATAACCTTCCCTTCCTCAAAATATTTATCTACAACTAGTTGGTGATAAAACTAGCATTATTAGCTAATAGATACATCTTGATAGCCCAATCTCATAAAAAAATAACATACGGGAGCAAGCAAATAATTATAAACCCAAGCGCATTCTTTCAACCTTTCCGTCCCTAGTCGTATTTTCAAATACACATTCTCATATACATATCACGTGGAACCTCATTTAGTTCCATAACAGTCTTACAACATCCCACAAAGCACAAAACTTAACAATTCTACACAACATACAAATCGGTGACATAACGTTACATCCCTTCGCTACATTTTGATGTCGACAATTCCAAACCTGTTTCAACTTTAACCAAACAGTCTCCACCATATATACACATAAAACCAGTCCTAAAATAGTTCAAAAACAATCTTCAAAATAGGTGGAGGACGTGATATCATAGTCCATAATCAATCAGCCAACAAGTTCCTATTACAAGCACAATTACGATATCACACAAGAACTCACTTTCGTGGATTGTAAAAATGGTGTAGCATCATTTATACATCATTATAAAACCAATAATCATTAAACAAAGTAGCTTTCCTTCATAATCAATCCAACCAAAAAGAGAAAAGCTTAAAATAAACAAGAAAAATGTACAACAACTTTTGGAACACATGCTGTCCAACAATTTCAGCAAAGGTATAATCATCTTAGACTCTTGTTTTATATAAGAAAACCATAATAAACACATAAGTTTTCTTACTTACCTTTAACATCAAAGTGTAGGGCTCCTCCAAGAACCCTAAAAGTCTTTTGTGGCTACTTGTAAAGTCAAGAAAGAGTTGTGAGAAAACTTGCAAAACTATCTAATTTTTTTGTTCATGTTAAAATGACTTATGGGAGCTGTTTTAAGCCCTTTTTAAAGGGGGACTTAGCCGACCTACTAAAACATTTTTAACCTTACTTTACTAAGCTGGTGATGCAGCTTCTTGCCCCTTTCAGTTGAGCCTTATTGGGTTCAAATTGGTTGGACCATGGCTGCTCACTTTTCCCTTTTGTCATTATTTAGTTTTGGCCCAATTCACTTAGTGAGTTTTGTTGTACTTAGGTCCTTTATCTATTATTATGGGAAGAAAATATAGTCCATTTATGATGCTAAAATATGGGATAAAGTTACACCCTTAACACGAACGTTATTCATAATCGAACTTGGACAAATTCGATGTCGGGCCTCGTCTCCATTTAGCTGGCAAATTTTAGCTAAGCAAGTACGTGACTCAACTGCTAGCTTCCTAATTCCTACAAGCACCTCACTTCTCTCAATTCATTGAAGGTCGTGGTCTCCTAAATTTGACTTATAACTTATTTATACTTGACCCTCTTCAGCGTTAGACATACATATCGCCCTCTAATGTAAGATTCAAGAACTTTTAAAAATTGGCGCTAATTTGAAAAGTCATATCATGTTTCATTTGCATAGTACTAGTATTGTAAGATGTGGGTGTTGCATCCTACCCCCCTTAGGAACATTCGTCCTCAAATGTTAGCACAATTAGATAGCTTAACAAAGTTTAAACCTTTACTTACACAAACTTTTGACAACACACTAGGTATTCAATCACACGTACCTATTAGCGTCCTAATTCTGCATGTTGGACTTCATTTTTAGCTTCAAATAAGTAAGGATATTTTGATTTCATCACATCCTTGGCCTCCCATGTTATTTCTTCAGCTTTCTGGTTTCTCCAAAGTACTTTTACTGTAGCTATTTCTTTTTTCCTTAGCTTCTTAACTTGACGATCTAGAATAACAATAGGTACCTATTCATATGTGAGATCTTCTGTAACCTGCATGTCTTCAATAGGAGTGATACAGGATAGGTCAGCTATGCAATTTCGAAGCATTGAAACACAAAAAATAACCATTGAAAGCTCTTGGGGTAGTTCTAGTTCATATGCAACCTGCCCGAACTTCTTAATAATTTTATATGGCCCTATGTAAAGTGGGCTCAGTTTTCCTTTCTTACCAAACCTCATAACCCCTTTCATTGGGGACACCTTTAAAAATACCCAATCCCCTACTGAGAATTTCAGTTCTCTCCTTCTAGCATCGACATATGATTTGTGATGATTTTGGGCTATTTCTAGTCGCTACTGTATTACCTTAACTTTTTCCATGGCTTGTTGTACTATATCTGGCCCAAGCAAGGTCGTTTCACCCACTTCAAACCATCCAATTGGCGAGCTACATTTCTTTCCATACAAAGCTTCATAAGATGCCATTTTGATACTTGAGTGGTAGCTATTATTACAGGCAAATTCAATAAGTGACAAATTGTCCACCCAATACCTTTAAAGTCCAATGCACTAGTTCGCAATATATCTTCAAGTGTTTGAATGGTGCGTTCTGCTTGACCATCTGTTTGAGGGTGGAATGTTGTACTCAAATTCACTTGTGTCCCTAAACTCCTTTGGAAGGAATACCAAAACTTTGCAGTGAATTGAGCCCCCCGATCAGATAAAATGGAGATCGGGACCCTATGTAGCCTGACTATCTCTTTGAGGTATAACTTGGCATACTCTTCAGCTGTATAATCACTCTTAACTAGCAAGAAGTGTGCTGACTTTGTGAGTCTATCAATGATTACCTATATGGAGTCAAACTTCTGAAATGAGCGAGGCAACCTGGTAATAAAATCCATGTTGATTATATCCCACTTCCATATTGGAAGCTATATACACTGCATATAACCTCCTGGATTTTGGTGATCCACTTTGACCTGTTGGCAATTTGAACATTGAGCCACAAATTCTGCAAGGTCCTTTTTCATCCTTCCCCACCAAAACATTCCCCTCAGGTCATGATATATCTTAGTTAATCCTGGATGGATAGAATATCGGGAATGATGGGCTTCTTCCATTATCCTCTTCCTATGTCCATTAATATCAGGCACACATAATCTATCTTGGCAATAAAGTACTCCATTTTGTGTAAGGTCAAAGCCTTCTATCATACCTTGACTCACCTTGTCTTTAAGTCATCGCAAGATAGGATCATCGAACTATTTTTCTTTCACCTCCATTACCAATGAAGACTTCGAAGTATTATGCACAACAACCCCTTCCTTTGAAGTCTCAAGAAGGCGAACTCCTAAACGAGCTAGTTGTCGTAGATCCTTAGCCACTCCTTCACTTACCGCAGCTTGATCACCAATATTCAGGATTGCCTTACGACTCAGAGCATCGGCTACCATATTTGCCTTCCTCGGATGGTAAAGTATATCAACGTCATAATCTTTTATCAGCACTGGCCATCTCCGATGTCTTAAGTTTTTAGGTCTTTCTGCTTAAAGATGTATTGTAGGCTCTTATGATTAGTATATATGTCAACGCGAATCCCATACAAATAGTGGCGCCATATTTTCAGAGCAAACACAACCACTGCTAGCTCAAGATCATGTGTTGGGTAGTTTTTCTCATGTGGTCATAGCTGTCTAGATGCATAAGCAATTACCCTACCATGTTGTGTTAGTACACATCCTAAGCCAACTCTTGAAGCATTGCAATACACTGCATAACCCTCGGTGCCTTCTGGAAGTACTAGCACAGGTGCAGAAGTTAGCTTATTTTTCAGCTCCTGTAAGCTCCTTTCACATGTATCATTCCATTGGAACTTGGTTGCTTTATGTATCAACCTTGTTAGAGGTGCTAAAATAGAAGAAAAATCTACAACGAACCTTCTGTAATAACCTGCCAACCCTAGGAAGCTCCAAACTTTCGTGGGTGTCGTTGACCTCGACCAATCTTTCGCAGCTTCTATGTTTTGTGAATCAACACTTATTCCCTCATCAGACACAATATGACCAAAGAATGCCACTGATTTTAGCCAACATTCACATTTAGAAAACTTGGCATACAACTGTTGATCACGAAGAACCTGTAACACTTGTCGTAAGTGAATTGTGTGGTCCTCTTCTAATCTTAAATATACCAAAATGTCATCTATAAATACTATCATGAACACATCTAAGAATGCCTTGAATACCCTATTCATCAGATCCATAAAAACTGCTGGTGCATTTGTTAGCCCCAATGACATACAAGAAATTCAAAGTGACCATAGCGTGTTATGAAAGCAGTCTTTCTCCTTCACCCTCACTTGGTGACAACCTGATCTCAAATCAATTTTTGAAAAGCATTTGACACCTTGTAGCTGATCAAATAGATCATGAATCCTGGAGAGGGGGGTATTAATTCTTAATTGTCACCCTATTCAATTGTCGATAGTCGATATCACATTCTCAAGGTTCAATCCTTTTTATGTTCAAATAACATTGGTGCACCCCAAGGGGACCCACTAGGTCTTATAAAAACCCTTCTCCAATAAGTCTTTTAACTGCTCTTTTAATTCACGCAATTTTGTTGGGGTCATTCTATATGGAGGGACAGAAATAGGTTGAGTGCCTGGAAGTAAGTTAATACGAAAATCTACCTCTCGTTCTAGAGGTAATCCTAGAAGTTCTTCAGGGAACACATTAACGAATTCATTCACTACTGAAACTGACTAAAGAGTTGGCAATTCTGCCACCATATCCCTTAATCTAACTAAATGACATATACACCCCTTAAATATCATCTTTTAAGCCTTAAAATAATATATAAACTTCCCCTTTGGCTCTACAACGTTGCCTTCCCATTCGAGAACTGCCTCATTTGGAAAGTGGAAGTACACTCTCTTAGTTCGACAATCTACATGGCATAACAAGAAGCTAATCAATCCATACCCATTATAACATCAAATTCCACCATTTCTAGCTCGATAAGTTAGCCAATGTGTCATGGTTACTAACAATTTAGTTATAATAAACCCTTCTAGCCATTATAGATTCACCGGTTGGTGTGAACACTTCAAATGGTTTGTTCAATAATTTGGGTGTTCTCTTAAGCTTCCCAGCAACTAGTGGGATAATGTATGATCATGTAGAACTAGGGTCAATTAATGCATATATATCATGTGAAAAGATGGATAATGTACCTATGACCATATCGGGTGAAGCTTCCGAATTTTGCCGACTCCCCAGAGCATAAGTGTGATTCTAGACTCCGCTAGAGCTAGCTGCCCCTTTTACACCTCTACCACGATCATAGGTGCTTGTTGACCCCTACTTAATGGAGGGACTGACAATGATGATGCAACAACTAACCCAGTAGATTGTGCTATATTACCCATATGCCTTATCGGGCAATCTCTTGTTATATGCCCTGGCGCACCACACCAATAACAAGCGTCTGTCCCAACACGAAATATACTTGAATGACTTTTTCCACACTGTTTACAAGGTTGCCTAGGAGTCATTTGCTGTCCTGCCGAATATACTGCTATCTGTACACCTTGTCCCTCACCTCATTGACCAAACTAATTGCTCCTGGACCGCTGAAGTTGTGGTGGAGCACTGGCTGCAGAGTAGGATGATGATGGCCTAGTTGGTCTATTAGAAAATCGAGGCCTAAGCTCACTTTGGGATGGTGTAAACTGTCCTGTAAACTTGGCCCTCTAGGGCTCCATCCTTTTTAACTCTTGTGTCCTTCTCCTTTGCCTCTGATCCTCCAATTTCTGTGCAAAAGCTTGCATTCTCATTATATCCATGTTTTTGTTCAAGGAATAAATGGTACAACCTCTGACCAGATACATATCCAATGTATCCACATATCGATGAACTCTATCTGTCATAGTAGCAACTACATTAGGAGCATACCTGTCCAGGGAATTAAATTGAAGGCTATACTCTCTCACACTCATTTTCCCTTGGTGGATGTTCAAGAACTGATCTGCACGGGCCTCTCGGATCTCTTATGGCAAGTAATGGTCAAGAAATGCCTCTTTGAACTACTTCCAGGTACTTGGAGGTGCATCTATGCCCTTAGATTGCTTCCAAGCTTCATACCACAATATCCACACCCTTCAACCTATATGTCGCTAACTCAATAGCATTTGTACCACTCATATGCATAACAACTAAAGTGCGTTGAATCTGATTAATAAAGTCTTGGGAATCTTCATTAAGATCTGACCTAGTGAAGGATGGACGGTCCAGATTAAGGAAGTCATATATCCTCGTGAAAGCTTCCCTATTAACACCACCTGCACCTGTAGCTGGACCTTCGTGTCTTTGACCTTGGCTAGTAACTATACCAGTCAATAGTTAGACCACATTTCTCAATTCCTGCATGGTAGCATTGACAGGTGGTTCTGGGGGAATTTCACTACTTCTTCATTCATCAGGAGCTGGAGGAGTTGGAAATGTCTGTGATAGAGACTCATATTGAGCCTTATTTCATTTTCTCACCTGACTGAATATACCTACCACCACTTCTACTCCCTTCCCTTTCCCTTTGTTTTTCCTGGTTTCTGGCATACTTGCTGTATAAAACAATTTAAAAGTTAGACACAATCCACCTATTACACTTAGCTCTATGGCACGATCTGAAGAATGAAAAGAAAGTGACAACTCCTAAATGCCACGTAGCCTCCTACTCATAAATGTGGTGCACAACACATCGATAAAAAAGACACTACATAGACACAGCTTTGTAGAATCCCTAGGATGACCCGTTCTGGTACCAATTCTGTCATGCCCCAAAGTCCCGTTAAGGTGGTCTGACACCCATTGCCGATAAGGCTCGGGAGAACCAACTTGTATCCTCATGCACTTTCTATATATATTATGAGGGTTTTCTTCATTCAACATGATTTTAAGAAAGTAAACAGTAATAACAAGCCAAAAGGAAATACATATGGCTAGGCCGTTGGGGCCACGTTGTCTAAAGTAGGAGACATGACCACACTTCAATTTACATAGTCTACAAAGCCTCTAGATAAGGAAAAGTATCTGATAAGGGTCGGGACAGGCCCCGCCTCGACTAACTATACAATACATAAATACAAGCTCTAGACACACAAAGCTCCAAAGCAACCTAGAGCTTGGTAACAACAACTGGATATCCTGTACTCCTACTGGGGAGATATACTAGCACCTGTACCTGCAACATGAAATGCAGGCCCCCCATAAGGGATGTCAGTACAAGATAACGTACTGAATATGTAAGGCAGGAAATACTGTATATGAAGTAACAAGTCAAATGAAACTATGCACTGGTGTAGGATAAGAGACCACCGTTAGTCATACTTTGGGATCATGTACTTTATGTTCTTTTTATTACTTTACCTTTACTGTATAATCTGCACACAATATGTAATACAAATGGCCAGCTGATCAATGGTAAATCTATATTAGGATTGGCCCTGGCTAGGCTTTCCCTTTCACCCTTTGGGCTCCCCCCGTTATAGGATTGACCCTGGCTAGGTGATTCTTCCACTCCTTGGGTTACCATCCATCAATAGGTAATATACTATTTTTTTCAATTACTTTTGAGATGATTCTTTTGGTAGTCATAATATTGGAGCTGTAGGACTGTAGATACAACATATGACATGTAAATAATCACAAAAGACAACACCATAATGAAAGGAGTAGGTTACACAAATAATGAAATGCATAGGAATTAGAACAACACATGAACTTTATTTTAGTAGAAGATACTCGTGTATCTTGGTATCCAAGTATGTATGCATATTTGAAGGTGACTATGTATGGGAGAATATGAACATGTGAAAGAGTTGAGACACGATTAATAGTTGTGTCGGAGTTGGTAAGTGCCTTTATGTGCTAAGGATGGATCTATGTTTCATGCCAAATAATACGAAATCAAGTAGCCTTACATACCTCACTATACGACCTCGCTATTACCTCGAGATAACCTTCCCTTCCTACAAATATTTATCTACAACATAGTAAGTGATAAAACTAGCATTAGCAACCAATAAGATACATCTTGGCAGCCCAATCTCATAAAAAAACAACATACGGGTTGCAAGCCGATTATTTTAAACCCGAGCATATTCTTTCAACCTTTTCGTCCCTAATTATATTTTCTAATATACATTCTCATATATATATATATATATATATCATGTGAAGCCTATTTTAGTGCCATAACAGTCTTACAACAGACCACAAAGCACAACACATAACAATTCTACATAACATACAAATAGGCGGCATGACGTTACATCCCTTCGCTACATTTTGACGTCGACAATTCCAAACCTGTTCCAACTTTAACCAAACAGTCCTCACCATATATACACATAAAACGAGTCCTAAAATAGTTCAAAAATATTCCTCAAAAATAGGGAGGATGTGAGATCATAGACCTCAAACAATCAACCCATAAGTTACTATTACGAGTACAATTACGATATTACATAAGAACTCACTTTCGTGGACTATAAAAATGATGGATCAGCCTTTATAAATCATTATAGAACCAATAATAATTAAGAACAATAGCCTCTCTTCATAATCAATCCAACCAAAAAGAGAAAAGCTTACAAATAAACAAAAAAAATGTACAAAAACTTTTGGAACACATGCGGTCGAATATTTTCAGCAAAGGTATAATCAGTTTAGACTCTTGTTTTACATAAGAAAACCATACTAAACATATAAGTATTCCTACTTACCTTTACCCTCAATGTGCAGGGCTCCTCCAAGAACCCTAAAAGTCTCTTGTGGCTGCTTCTAAAGTCAAGAAAGAGTTGAGAGAGAACTTGCAAAACAATTTGATTTTTTTGTTCAAGTTAAAATGGCTTATGGTATCTATTTTAAACCATTTTTAAAGGGGCACTTTGGCTGACCTACTAAGAATTTTTATCCTTATTTTATTAAGCTAATGATGCAGCTTCTTGCCCCTTTCACTTCGGCCTTATTGGGTTCAAATTGGTGGGGGCCTTGGCTGCTCACTTTTCCCTTTTCTCCTTACTTAGTTTTGGCCCAATTCACCAAGTGAGTTTTGTTGTACCTGGGTCCTTTCTCTATTATTATTGGGATGAAAATATAATCCATTTATGATGCTAAAATATTGGCTAATGTTACACCCTTAACACAGACTTTATTAATAATTGGACTTGGACAAATTCGACGTCGGGCCTCGTCTCCATTTAGCTATCAAATGTAAGCTAAGGAAGTAGGTGACTCACCTGCTAGCTTCCTAAGTCCTACAAGCACCTCACTTATCTCACTTCATTTAAGATCGTGATCTCCTCAATTTGATATAAAACGTATTTACACTCGACCTCTTCAGTGTTAGACATACATATCGCCCTCTAATTTGAGATTCAAGTACTTTAAAAAATTAACGCTAATTTGAAAAGCCATATCATGTTTCATTTGCCTAGTACTAGTATTGTAAGATGTGGGGTGTTATACATGTCTAATTCAACAAGATAACAAGGCAACAACTTATGCAAAAGCAAATTGGACAACTTCTATAAACTTTTGCTGGCAATAATAGAGGCACCAATAGGAGTAGACACTTAATATGACTAATGAAACAACTTGGGGTCAACATGGAACTTTTTAGCAATAAAATGGGTAACAAAGGAAAGAGTGACACGCGAATCAATCAAAGTATATACATCAAAGTCCAAGATTTTCAACATATCGGTAACAACATTGGGAACCTCACCAATCCCTTGCCTCCTATGTAGAGCATAAAACCAATTGTGGGTTGGGAACCACCTTGAGGACCCTCTCTACCCATATGTAGGACACATCAATAGGAGCCATGCTACCAACATCTTGAGGCCTAGGGAAATCATTGGCAACCCCCCTATTAGTAGCATGAGAAGGCCCTTGGCCTTGTTGGAACCGGCCACCCCTTTGGAACTTACCCCAAAGACAGGCCCTCTTATCCTCATACCCCCTTGTCTTCCTCAACTTTTCTTTCTCCATTTGTTTGGCATATGTCATCAACCAAGACAAGTTCATGTCACCAATTAGCATGGTGGACTGACATTCTTCACTTACTAAGTCGGAGACGCCCATTACAAACTTATTCATCCTAGATCTAGGATCAACCACCAGATGAGGAGCATACTTAGAAAGTTGATTAAACTTGAGAGCATACTCCCTCACACTCATAGCACCATGTTTCAAGTTCATGAACACTACAAACTTAGCTTCCCTAAGCTCAACAGGGAAAAATCGATTAAGGAAGGCCAATTTAAACTCCTCCTAAAGAACCACATTACCAATTCCCTTCTCATCCTTCCATTGATCATACCATATTTGGGCTACCCCTTTGAGTTGGTATGCCTCCAACTCCGCCTTTTCATTCGGCCCAATACCCATGATATTCAAAATCTTGTAGATCTCAACAATGAACTCTTATGGATCTTCATCCACCTTTAACCCCCAGAACACTGGAGGATTCAACCCATGAAGTCCCTTACCCTAGCTACCGGGATAGTAGCATGAGGGGCTTGGGCCCCTTGATTGACTTGGTTGGCCACAACTTAGGCAAGCATAGTGAGAGCATCCCGGAGCTCACCATTGGTAGGTTGGTCCTTGGGAGTTTGGGCCCTTCTTCTAGTGTTTGACATGATCTAGCATAGCAAAGAACAATCGTTAGGGCAAAACTTACTAGAACTCTATAGCACGACTTAGGATATGAAGAAGGGAAACATTTTCCTAAATGTCTCATAGCCTCCTATTCATAGTCATGGCATGCTTCACAGCCATGAATAGGACTCTAATCGATGCAGTGTGTTGCACTCCATGGATCTATTAACTTAGTGCTTTGATACCAAGATTGTCACAACCCAAGCCTAGATCCTAGACATGACACGACAAATATAGAACCTGAAGGAACCCCAAACAAACCTCTTAACTTATCATTACACATCATTGGTCACAAAAGCATATAAAAGACATAAAGAGTAAGAATAGGGGAAAAAGGGCTAAGGGGAAAGCTTGCATAACACCATAATTAAGAGAAAAAGAGTCAAATCTCATATCGTAGATACATAACATATCCAATAAACACCTTTAATACTTAGATAAGCGTAGGTGCCAAGATAACGCAACCGGGCTCACCCTCAGAGTCAAAATAGAAAATAAAGAAGAGTATCTCAATACATGATAACAGTAACATAGGCTAAGGTCCCCAAAGTGGAGGACTCACTAACCAGCTTGAGTAGCACCGAACTATCCATGTGGAGGAGGAGGGTGGATAACTTGAGCTCCTGTTCCTACATGGTGATATCATGTAGGCAAGAGTATGTGTTAGTACTTTTGAATGTACTAAGTATCTTGGATGCAATGCAATAAAAGATAGAAATCATAATCTGAATGTATAACAATAGGCAATAGACATAATATAACAATATGACACGTATGACCAATGCACAAGTAAAGCATACTTAAGTAACTCATGCTCATATAGGATATCATATGTGTAGAAGAGACCAAATTAGCTTTCCAAAGTACAAATCCCTTGGTAGGTTGGTGATGATGCAACCCGTCACTTAGGTTGTGAGGTACAAAACCATTACTAGGTTGATGAGTACAAACCACTATCCAGGTTGATGATGATGCCACCCTATCACCCTAGTGGTGAGGTACAGACCCCTTACTAGGTTGACGAGTACGAACTCCCATCTAGGTTATTCAGACTCTTAGTCTCCCCGGATTAGGCATTGTCTAATGCAACACTTTACATAGATTATATCATATTTTATCATCATAACATCAATCATATCATATCTCATTCTTTGGACATTCAATTCCTCAAGAAACCACATCCGAACATTTTATCAAACACTTAGAGTGTGTATAATGATAGTATAAAACCATGAAACATAGAGGTGAAATCATGAAAGTAATCCATTGGAAAACCATCATTCAACACCTTGAAACACCGTCAGGTAATATAAATCAAAACCCCTCATCAAATCTTACAATAGATAAAAGATTTATAGCTCAAAACATAGCAAAACAGTCATAACTTTACATAGCTTTAGCATAGTTCATAGACATGTTCAAACTAGTAAACCCAATTGTAAAATCAACTTTAAATTATGCAAATTGAGTAGAAAGGAGGTTAGGGCACCATGGGTGGAAGGACCCAATAGCTAAAACCTACACACCTTAGCTTTGAAGAATCTCTTGATGAAGCTTGAAAAGGGAGGCTTGAAGCTTAAAGGAAATCCTTAATTCTGGATGAGAGTTTTGAGACTTGAATTTGGGAGTGAAAAATATGGCTAAGTGTTTGAGTGAGTACGAAGAATGTTTAGGATGATATGATGGTGAAATAACACTAAGTATAGGTAAAAACATGTTTGGGAGTATTTAGGCCCAAGACCCAAAAGCCTTGGACCAAGATAAAGATCACTGGCAACAAAATACACAGGTCCACGTCTGGTCCGCGATGTGGACTTGTCTTAGAGGCAAAATTAATACATGTGCGTGACAGCTGCACGTCGTGACACTGTCACAGATCGGTTCTGGATTAGAAAAATTATGTAAAATAAAATTGCTGATCGTTTGCTCTTAAATCGGGGTTAGACCCTTTTCCCCCAATTTTGACCCCATAAACAAGAATATGAAGTCAAATTTTTGATATCACGCATGAATTTTATGAAATATAGAATTTAAATTTTAGGCCATTTTGAGGCACATTTTCGGGCACATTTTGGGGTCATTTCATCCTCACCTTGTGAATAGATCAAAATGTCATTGATGAAGACCACACCAAATGAATAAAGGTGGTGTTTTGGGAGAAACACCAGGAAGTCATTATGAAAAACATCAAGGAACTCATTTACAATTAGAACCGACTCTATAGGAATGACCTTGGACTCCACATCCCTAACCCTCACAAAATGGTAAAGACACCCCTTAGAAATTGACATACTGACTTTAATACAAAAGATGAATCTACCCTTGACCACCAGATTTTGACTCCCCCTCTTAAGGAAGGGTTTATTTGGGAATTGGAATTTAACCCTACGGTTTCTACAATCAATAGAGGTATAGTATGCATGCAGCCAATCCATCCCAAGAATGACATCAAAATCTACCATATCCAACTCAACAAGATCACAAGGCAATATTTTATTGAAGATGCAAATGGGAGAATTTCTATAGACCTTTCTAGCAATAATAAATTCACCAATAGGATTAGACACCTCATATGACTCACACAACAATTTGGGCTCAACATGAAACTTTTTGACAACAAAATGGGTAACAACATAAAGAGTGACACCCGGATCAATCAATATATACACATCCAAAAAAAAGACATTTAACATATTGGTAATGACCTAGGGAACCTCATCAACCCCTTGCCTCCAATGCAAATCATAAAACCGATTATGCCTTGGGGCACCACCTTGTTGACCACCTCTTACCAAAGGAACCAGATTCCACCTTGTGGACGGACCTCCTTACCGTTACGGGGACAATCAATCTTTTTGTGACCAACTTCTCCACACCCATAACATACATTAGTATCTCTCAAACATGGGCCCCCATGGCCCCTACCACATTTGGGAGACATATTATTAGGGACCATGCCACCAACACCTTGGGCCCTTGGGAAGTCATTGGAAAACCCTCTATTAAAAGAATTAGAAGACCCTTGGCCTTGATGGAACCGGCCACCCTTTCGACTTTGGAACCTACCCTTAAAGCGGGCTCTTGGCCTCATTACCCCTCCTCTTCCACAATTTTTCCTCCTCCATTTTCTTGTCATAGGTCATCAAATGGGACAAATCCATGTCAATAATATGCATAGCGGACCGACATTCCTTACTCACCAAATTGAAAATACCCACCACAAATTTGTTCATCCACTTAGGTCGGCAACCAAGTGGGGAGCATACTTAGAGAGTTGATTGAACTTGAGGGAATACTCCCTCACACTCATAGACCCTTGTCACGAATTCATAAATTCCACCATCTTGGCCTCTCTATGTTCAAGAGGGAAGAACCGATTAAGAAAAGCCGCCTTGAACTCCTCCCAAAGCACCATTTTTGATTCCCTTCTCCTCCTTCCATTGACTCCTTTATTGCTTTTATGAATATCATGACTTTCCTTAGTCCCGCTTCTCTTTTATTATCTCTTGTGATGCTTATTTTACTTCCGCGACTAAGGATGTGTGATTGATATGCTAAGAGGCTTGCTTGGGGTTACTTTGGGTTCCCCATTCACCGTGTCACGTCCAGCCCCTAGACTTGGGTCGTGACATGTTAGTTAGGATTATTTTATACTTGTTATTACTAACCCCCTTGGGGAGATAAGTTGGTTAATTACTCAAATTGCATTAATTGAATTTTCCTAAGTATACAGTATTCCCTTGGGTTCGAGTCTAACATTGGTTAGGTTCTATTTCTTGACAAATGACCGCTTTATCCTCCAAAAAGAGCTGTAACTTAGGCAACATCACATATCACCATACCCAAAGCAAGAACCTAAGTCTATGAAGCATGTACTCGAGTGATTTTTCCCACACATTTTACACTAAGGGGAAATTGGCCAACCTTCAACTTGTGCCTTGAGAAGAGGTAATCTTGAATTGCAAACCTTTGCATTCAAACCTTGACCCTGTTAGAAGCGACCATTCCCACCACTACTCCTATAGTTGGAGAACCTACCATCATAATGGGCTCTCTTAGAATCATTCACCCTCCTCTCCTTGAGCTTCTCCCCTTCATCTATTCAATATAATTCATAAGCTTGGAAATGTCCATGTCCTGAATTAGCATAGCTGCATGAAATTCTTTCATAACCAAATAAGAGATCCCAAAAATAAACTTGTGTATTCTTGCACGGGGTCAGCCACTAGCATAGGAGCATAATTTGAGAGTATTGTAAGCTTGAGGGAATATTTCGTCACACTCATGATGTTGATAAATTCTATCATTTTGGCCTCCCTAGGCTCAAGAGGATTGAAACAGTCCAGAAAGGCAAACTTAAACTCCTCCCAACCAACCTCATCATCATCAACTCTCTCCATCAACCATTGGTCGTACCACACATGAGCCATATCCTTCAACTGATAGGTATCTACTTAAGATTTATTTTCTAAATTTACCCCCATTATAGTGAACACCTCAGAGAGTTCATTAATAAAGTCTTGGGAATCCACACCAGCTTTTGACCTATAAAAATCTAGAGGATTCATACAGGTAAAATCCCTTACTTTGACAGCTAGAGTGGAGGCATGAGGAGAAGGACTGACATGCCTAGCCTAGTTGGTTATCACTCGGGCAAACATGGAAAAGGCAGTCGAGAATTCATCCCTGGTAACCAGCGGCCCCATAGGTTCTTGAGCGACTTGGTCCTTATTAATCGAGGCCTATCTTGGTAGAGGAGTTCTTTTCGGAGGCATCTCCTGTAAGGCATCAAGGACATCATCAAAGGTAGCAAGTCTTAAGACATGGTCCAAGGCACGACATTAGAAATGAAGAAGTGAGACAATTCCTAAAATGCCATCATAGTCTCTCACTCATAGGTATGGTGCACTTCACACCGATGAATAGGACTCTACTCGATGCGGTATGTTAGATTTCGAGGATCATTTTAAAACCTCAGTGCCCTTATACAAAGCTTATCATTGCCTGAGCATAGGTCCTAGGAGTGACAAGGTGAATAGGAACCCGAGAGTCCCCAAACAAGCCTCGTAGCATCCACATGCACGTCATCGATTTGAAAGCACATAATTAGACCATAATCATGTAGTTCTAAGGGATGAAAAAGTATGACTCACTCTATGGTGATATCATTGGGATTGGAATTTGCATGGATTCATATAGCACACAACACATAAGTACTAGGGGGCAGGTAAGTAATAATCATACTATGAGGGTAGAAGGGACTTAGGACTTACCACATTTCCAATATCTCATCATGAAGATTCCATCATAACATCAACAACATGAGATAGACATAATCATATAGCATAACATATAACAAGCTCGTACATAAAGCTTACATGATGTCCAACAATGCCTTTAGATCATAGAATAGGATGGCGGCCAACACATGTCCACATTTCACCCTCCTAGTAAAGATATAAAGCATCATAACATAGAAGGTAGATATAAGGTGGCTTGTCCTTGGATGATCAGACTCCCCACAAGCAATTCTTTGTCAATCAAACTAGTCATCAAGAGATGGAAGATGATAGTCTCCGGTCCCTATATGGTTAGATCATGTAGGCAAAGAGTACGCGTTAGTACGTAATGTACTAAATATGCGGGCATGCAAATGCTTATGAACTTATTAACCTATAATCAATGTTAGATGACAACGACATATATATAGAGAGAAATATATAGAAAAAAATATACTATCAATATGACATGAAATCCATGATGCATGAAATGACATAATACTTTAATATATGGGGATGCAACCTCAATCGATATCTAAACAATGCAAGCTTTTACATTGAATTCTAGTGTCTTCCCTAAATCAGAGGAAGAGGTGATCTACTTTCCAAAGGTAGACCATACTTTGTCACGACCCAAGCCTAGGGCCTAGACTTGACACGATGAATGGGGAACCCGAAGGAATCCCAAGCAATCCTTTTAGCATATTATACACACATACTTGGTCGTGGAAGCAATAAAGTACAACAAGAGATGGTAGATAGGGACAAACGGGGCTAAGGGGAAATTCTCATATCATAACATTAAGAGTCAAGAGAGTGTAAAGTTCAAAGTATAATACAAACATGTCCAACAACATCTCTAAAACTTAAATATTTAGCGGGGGCCAAGATAAGCTACCGGGCTCACCCTCATAGTCAGTAATTACATAAAAGAAAGATAGTCTTATAATATAGCATGAGATCATAAGCGTCGTCCCCGAAATGGAGGACTCACTAAGGAGCTTGTGAGATGTCGTACTAGTCATGTGGAGGAGGATGATCAAGTTGTTCTCTGGTTCTTACATGGGGACATCATGTAGGCATAGAGTATGCGTTAGTACGTTTGAATGTACTAAGTTTGTAGGATGCAACAAGAGATAAGAACAAAATCAAAATGCATAAGCATAGGTAATGAGTAGCAACAACAATATGGCATGCATGTGAGATGCTATGTAGTAAATCATGCATGTATAGAACATAATACATGTATAAAAAGAGACCACTATCGTATTGGTGGATTGGCACACCCTACTATCCTTGGTGATTGAGGTACCAACCCTATCAATTGGTTGGTGGATCGTCACACCTTACAACCCTTGATGACTGAGGTACAAACCCCCGACATGGTTATCAAGGTAGAACCCCCGACATGGTTGGTGGTTTGTCGCACCCTACCACTCTTGGTGAGCGAGGCACAAACCTCCTGACGTGGTTATCAAGGTACAAACCCCTCGACGTGGTTGGTGGATCGTCATACCCTACCACCCTTGGTGACCGAGGCACAAAACCCCCGACGTGGTTATCAAGGTACAAACCCCTTGACATGGTTATCAAGGTACAAACCAATTGATATGGTTACCCTGCATGCAACCCCTGAGCAGAGAATGGTCACATCCTAACACTATATAGGAGAAAATTGTATATATAGTTATTTAACTCATAAGACATGGATTGGGCCTTGAAATTCATTAAGATAACTATAACCGGACATTTTATCAAACACTTGGTGGGTGTGTAGTGCTAGTGTAAAACCATGAAATTTAGGGATGAAATCATGCAAGGAAATCCCATGTAAAACCATCAATCGATACTTGGTAACACCCTTAAGTAATATACATCAAAACCCTTCATCAAATCTCACCATAGATCTTAGACCTATAGCTCAAAACATAGTAAAATAATTACAATTTTATAAGACCCAACATAGTGTGTAGTGAATTTCATAATAAGTAAGACCCATGAGTAAATCAACTTTAAATCATGCAAATTTGAGAAAAATGAAGCTTGGGCATCATGGATGAAAGGAACCCATGAAAGAAACTCACATACCTTAGCTTTGGAGAATAGCTTGATGAAGATTAGAGATGGAGATCGGAAGCTTGATTGCTAACCTTAGAATCCAGATGACTTTTGAGACAAATTTAAGAGTAATATATTTGTCTAAGTGTTTGAATGAGTATTGGGCAATGTTTTGAATGATATGAGGGTGAAATGTAGCTAATATAAGTATTTTCATATTTGGGAACACTTATGCCCAAGAATAATAAGTCTTAGACCGAACTTGAAAAACAGATCACAAAATGAACTGAGGCGCGCCCTTAGCGCGTCGCGCCTTTGGCGTGAAAACCTCTCTGAAATCGATTTTTGGGAAAATGAAATTGTGATTCATTTGCTATAAATCGGGATTAGACCCATATTCCCCTTAATTTTACCCCTAAACAAGAATATGAAGTCAGATTTTTGATATCGCGCATGAATTTTGAGATATATGGAAATTACGATTCTGGGCACTTTCGAGGCACATTTTGGGGCACTTTTTGGGGTCGTTTCAATATCTCCCCCTCGAGAACATTTGTCCCCAAATTCCAAAGAGATGTATATGAGAAGAGTAATCCTGAAGAAATCAGCCCCAACAAGAATGCAACAACATACTTAAAACATAATTTTCAATATCTCATCATAAGTGTAAAAATCACCATGAACTTTGTCAATGTAAACATGAATGCATAAAAATAACTTAGGGGCATGAAATCATATAGAAGACTTGGAATTAGTACCTTAGGATTGAGTAGGATGGAAAAGATAAGGGTATCGCTTTTACAGATCTGCTTCGGCCTCCCAAGTGGCACTTTCCACTTGTTGATTTCTCCAAAGGACCTTAAAGGAAGCAACATCCTTGTTACCTTTTCACTTGCCTATCCAAGATCTCTACTGCAACCACTTCACATAACAAGTTTTATTCAAATACCCCTATAACATAAAGAGGCACAGTGGCATTAGGATCACCCACACACTTCCCCAACATAGACACATGAAAAATCGGATGCAACCAATTCCATTTCATTAGGCAAATTCAACTCATAAGCCACCTTACTAATCCTCCTCATTATCTTATAGGGACCCATGTATCTAGGGCTCTACTAGCCGTTCATACCAAAATCGACCACACCCTTCATGGGTGACACCTTTAAAACATACCCTGTCACTAACCTTAAACTCAAGCTCCCTCCTTCTTATATCGGCATAAGACTTTTGGCGACTTTGGGTTGTTATCAACCTCTCTCTAATGATCCTTAGTTTCTCTATAGCATCCACAACCAGGTCCGGGCCCAACAAAGCCATCTCTCCAACCTCAAACCACCCAACCAGAGATCTATAACGTGTACCATAGAGAGCCTCAAAAGGAGCAATTCCGATGCTAGAATGGTATCTATTGTTATATGCAAACTCAATCAATGGAAGATGATCGTCCCAACTACCCTTGAGCTCTAATACACAAGCCCGAAGCATGTCCTAAGTGTTTGTATAGTTCTTTCGGCTTGGCCATCCATTTGGGGGTGAAAGGCCGTACTAAGCTTTACCTTGGTTCCAAGACCTCTTTGGAAGGACTTCCAGAAGTGTGAAGTGAATTGTGCACCATGATTCGATATGATGGACAAGGGAACCCCATGCAATCTCACCAAGTCATGAATGTACAACCTAGCATCGTCTTCAGCCCTATACGTAGTCTTAACCAGTAGAAAGTGGGCCGATTTTGTCATCCTATCAACCACAACCCAAATGCAATCAAAACCCTTCCTAGTCTAGGGAAACCCAAAAAAAAATCAATATTAATATCCTACCACATCCATGTAGGAATCTCTATGTCTTGGTTTAGGCCACCGGCCTTTGATGTTCAGCTTTGACTTGTTTGAAACTATGGCATTCAAATACAAATTTGGCAATGTCCCTCTTCATGCCTCCCCACCAATACACCTCTCTCGAATCTCTATGCATCTTTGTAGACCCCGGTTGAATTGAGTAAGAAGAACCATCATCCTCATAAAGAATCTTTTCCTTCAAGCCATCAACACAAGGCATACACAACCTACGTTAGTACCTAAGGGCACTATCTCCCCCTTGGGAGAAAACCACCACCTTACCATCTTTTACCAATGCCATCAATTCTAACAATGAGGGATCAAGATCTTGCTTAGCTTTCACCTCCTTGATCAATGAAGATTTAGAACCATCAATAACAACACCACCGCCACCATCATCCTCTTCCAACCTAACTCCCTATATAGCTAACCGATGGACCTCCCTAACCATGCCTATGCCACCATCATCAACATGAGCTAAGCTACCCATATAAACCCTACTGAGAGCATCCACCACCATATTAGCCTTACCGGGATGATTAAGCACACTCATGTTATAGTCCTTAAGAAGTTCTAACCATCTCCTTTGTCTCAAGTTGATGTCTTTTTGGGTGAAGACATATTGGAGGCTCTTTTGATCGGTAACATATCAACATGCACCCTATATAAATAGTGATGGTAAATCATTAATGCAAACATAACGGCGGCTAACTCAAGATCATGGGTAGGATAATTCCTTTCATGCACTTTGAGTTGTCTAGAAGTATAGGCTATGACCTTGCCTTTTTGCATCAACACAACCCAAACCAACCCAAGAAGTATCACAATATACAACATATCCCTCTAGCCCTTCCGGTAGTGACAATATAGGAGCGAACAAAAGTTTATCTTTCAATGTTTGGAAACTCCTTTCACACTCATCAGACCACAGAAATTTGGCTTTCTTTTGAATCAACTTTGTCATGCGAGAGGCAATTGAACAGAACCCATTTAAAAACCTCTGATAGTAACCCACTAAGACGAAGAAGCTCAGAATATCTGACGGGGTCAATGGTCTAGGACAAATTTCTAATCTCTTCCATATTCATAGGGTCTACCTTAATACCATCCCCTGACACCACATGGCCTATGAAGGCAACCTCTTTCGACTAAAATTCACATTTCTCATACTTAGCATATAACTTTTCTTCCCTCAGTCTTTGCAGCACAACCCTCAAATGAGCCCTATGCTCTTTCTCACCATGAGAATAGATCAAAATATCATCAATGAATACCATAACAATTGAATCAAGGTAGGGTTTAAAGACCTTGTCTATTAGATCCATGAAGATGGCCGGTGAATTGGTCAAATCAAAAGACATAACCACAAATTCATAGTGACCATACCTAGTCCGGAAGGCCTTCTTAGGAAGATCACACTCCCTTACCTTCACTTGATATTACTCAGACTGAAGATCAATCTTAGAGAAGTAGCTAGCCCCTTGCAGTTGGTCAAACAAATCATCAATCCTTAGAAGAGGATATCTATTCTTGATGGTGACCTTATTAAGTTGTCGGCAGTAAATGCACATCCTAAGAGACCCATCCTTCTTCTTTACAAACAACACTGGTGCACCCCAAGGTGATTGGCTAGGTCTAATGAAACCCTTTTCCAACAAGTCTCTCAATTTCTCCTTCAACTCCTTTAACTCCGTCGGGGCCATAAAGTAAGGGGGAATATAAATGGGTTGAGGATCGGGGAGGAGGTCTATACCAAAATATATTTCTCTTTCAGGAGGAACACCGGGGAGGTTATCTAGAAGGATATCAAGGAACTCATGTACAACTGCAACCGACTCTATGGGAAGGACTTTGGACTCCACATCCCTAACCTTCACAAAATGATAAAGACACCCCTTAGAGATCAACTTACAGGCTTTAATACAAGAGATGAACCTACCCTTGACCACCACATCATGACTCTCCCACTCAAGGATAGGTTCATTTGGGAATTGGAATTTGACCTTACGGGTTCTACAATAAATAGAAGCATAGTATGCAAGCAATCAATCCATCCTAATAATAACATCAATATCAACAAGATCACAAGGCAATATTTTATGCAAGATGCAAATGGGACAATTTCTATGGACCTTTCAAGTGACAAGAGATGCACCAATAGGAGTAGACATCTCATATGACTCACACAACAATTCAGGCTCAATCATGGAACTTTTTAGCAACAAGAGGAGTAACGAAAGAAAGATTGGAACTTGGATCAATCAATATATACACATCAAAATAAAAGACTTTTAACATACCTATGACAACATCAGGCTCCTCATCAACCATTGCTTCCCATGTAAAGCATAAAATCTATTGTATCTTGGGCACCATCTTGTCGGCTACCTCTACCCGTAGGAGCCGCAATTGTACATCGGCCTTGAGGATGAACATTTTTACCCTTGTTGCGATCACGAGGACAATCAACCTTTTTGTGACCCACTTCCCCACAACTATAACATGCATTAGTGTCTCTCAAGTATGGACCCTTATGAATCTTACCACACCTTGGACACACATCATTAGGAACCACAACCCCAACACCTTGGGTCCTTGGGAAGTCATTGGCAAACCCCCTAATAGAATCATGAGAAGACTGTTGTCCTTGATGGAATCGGCCACCCTTCCGAGTATGGAAGTTTTCGTCAAAACGAGCCCTCTTGGCCTCGTGACTCCTCCTCTTTCTCAACTTCACCTCTTTCATTTATTCAGCATCGGTCATCAAATGGGACAAGTCCATGTCACTAATCAACATGGTGGACTGGTATTTCTCACTCAACAAGGTGGAAATACCCATCACAAATTTGTTCATTCTAGACCTTGAGTCGATAACCAAGTGGGGAGCATATTTAGAGAGTTGAGTAAACTTAAGGGAATACTCCCTCACACTAAAATATCCTTGTTTCAAGTTCATAAACTCCACGAATTTAGCTTACCTATGCTCAAGAGGGAAGAACCAATTAAGAACCCTCCTTGAACTCCGCCCAAAGCACCACATTATTCACTCCCTTCTCCACCTTCCATTGATTAAACCATATTTTTGCCACCACCTTAAGTTGGTAATCTGTCAACTCTGACTTCTCCTTCGATCTAATACCCATAATAGCCAAAACCTTATGGACCTCATCAATGAACTCTTGAGGGTCCTCATCCACTTGACCCATGGAAATATGGGGGATTCATTCTCATGAAGTCTCTCACTCGAGAAGCCAATGTAGGAGTATCAGGGTTTTGGGCCCCTTGGTTGTCTTGATTATCCACACCTTGTGTAACCAAAGTGAGAGCATCTCAAAGCTCTCGATAAGCCTGTTGCTCCTCAAGTGTGCATGCTCTTCTTCATCTTATGTTAGGCATGATCTAAGATGGCAAAGAACAATCATTAGGGGGGAATAACCTTACTTCAACTCTATAGCATGACTTAGAACATGAAGAAGGGAAAAATTCCCTAAACGTCTCATAGCCTCATAATTATAGTTGTGGTGCACAACATAACCACGAATAAAACTCTAATCGATGCTGTGTGTTGATCTTTGAGGATCTACCAACATAGTGCTCTGATATCAAGTTTATCATGACCCAAGCCTAGGGCCTAGACGTGACACGACTAATGGAGAACCTAAAGAAACCCCAAACAAGCCTCTTAACATATCATATACACATCCTTGGTTGCGGATGCAATAAAATACATCAAGAGATGGTAGATCGGGACAAACGGGGCTAAGGGACAGTTCTCAAATCATAAACATCAAGAGCCAAGCGAAAGTCAAGTTCAAAGCATAATACAAACATGTCCAGCAACACCTCTAAAACTTAGATACTCAGCGGGGAAAAAGACAAGCTACTAGGCTCACCCTCATAGTCAGTAATTACATAAGAGAGTGACAGTCTTAGTACATAGCATTAGATCATAAGAGCCGTTCCCAAAATGGAGGACTCACCAAAGAGCTTGTGAGATGTCGTACTAGCCATATGGAAGAGGATGATCAAGCGGTGCTCTAATTCCTACATGGTGATATCATGTATGCATAGAGTATGCGTTAGTATGTTTGAATGTACTAAGTATGTAGGACGCAATGCAACAAGAGATAAGAACATAATCAAAATGCATAAGCATAGGCAATGAGTAACAATAACAATATGACATGCATATCAGATGCTATATAGTAAATCATGCTTGTATTTAACATAATACATGTGTAATAAGAGACCACTATCATATTGGTGGATCATCGCATCCTACCACCCTTGGTGATTGAGGTACCAACCCCATCAATTGGTTGGTAGATCGTCGCATCATACCACCCTTAGTGACCGAGGTACAACTCCCCGACATGGTTATCAAGGTACAAACCCCCTAAAATGGTTTGTGGATCATCGCACACTACAACTCTTGGTGACCGAGATACGAATCCCCCGACATGGTTATCAAGGTACAAACCTCTCGATATGGTTATCAAGGTACGAATCCCTCGACATGGTTACCTGTCGCGACACCTCCGAGCAGTGCATGGTCACATTCCAACATAGGAGAAAACCATACATATACGTTCATTTCATCATCATATAGTCATTTAACTCATAAGACATGCTTTGTGCCTTCAATTCCTCAAGATAATCATAACCGGACATTTTATCAAACACTTGGCAGGTGTGTAGTCCTAGTGAAAAACCATGCAATTTAGGGCTGAAATGTCAAATCCTAAGCCTAGGGACTTGACGTGATATGGCGCAACGGGAACACGAAGTGACCCCAAGCAAGCCTCTTAGCACATCATTACACATTATTGGTCGCAGAAGTAAATAAATAACAACGATAGATAGTAACTAATAACCAGGGCTAAGGGACATCTTTCATATCATAAACAACAAGATTCATGAGAAAGCCAAGGCTTATAACATTACATATGACATGTCCAATCAACACCTCTACTATATAGACAAGAGCAGGGGCCAAGACAAGCAACCATACTCATCCTCATAGCCAACATATGCATAAAATAAAGAAGTCTTAGAAAATAGTATGAGGTCATGAGCATAGTCCCCGAAATGGAGGACTCATTAATAAACTTGAGAGATGTCATACTATCCACGTGGAGGAGGAAGCTCAAGCGGTGCTGTAGTTCCTACTTCATGTAGGCATAGAGTATGCATTAGTACATTTGAATATACTAAGTATGTAGGATGCAATACTTGCAACAAAAGATAATAACATAATCAAAATACATAAGCATAGGCAATGAGTAACAACAACAATATGACATGCATATGAGATGCTGTGTAGTAAATCATGCTTGTATAAAATATAATACATGTGTAAGAAGAACCACTATCATATCAGTAGATCATCGCACCCTACCACCCTTGGTGATTGAGGTACCAACCTCATCAATTGGTTTGTGGGTCGTCACACCCTACCACCCTTGGTGACAGAGGTACGAACTCCCGATATGGTTAGTGGATCATCTACCCTACCACCTTTGGTGATCAAGGTACCAAACCCCCAATATGGTTATCAAGGTACAAACCCCTTGGAATGGTTATCAAGGTACAAACCCCTTGACATGATTGCCCGATGCGTAGCCCCCGAGCAGTGCATGGTCACATTCCAACACTATATAGCATAAAACCATACACATACATTCATTTCATCATCATATAGCCATTTAACTCATAAGACATGCTTTGGGCCTTCAATTCCTCGAGATAACCATTACCAAACATTTTATCAAACACTTGGTGGGTATGTAATTCTATTGTAAAACCATGTAATTTAGGGATGAAATTACGAAAAGAATCCCATGTAAAACTATCAATCAACACTAGGTAACACCCTCAAATAATATACCTCAAAACCCTTCATCAAATCTCACCATAGATCTTAGATTCATAGCTCAAA
The DNA here is from genome assembly GCA_011800125.2 of Solanum clarkiae. Lineage (NCBI taxonomy): Eukaryota > Viridiplantae > Streptophyta > Magnoliopsida > Solanales > Solanaceae > Solanum > Solanum clarkiae. The sequence continues at coordinate 26,077 of JAABOM020064663.1, read as the reverse complement.
ATGTAGTAAAACAATCACAATCTCATAAGCCCCAATATAGTCTGTAGTGTATTTCATAATAAGTAAGACCCATGAGTAAATCAACCTTAAATCATGCAAATTTGAGATAAAGAAAGCTTGGATATCATGGGTGAAAGGAACCCCCGAAAGAAACCCACATACTTTATCTTTGGAGAATAGTTTGATGAAGATTATAGATGGAGGCTTGAAGCTTGAGTGATAACCTTAGAATCCTGATGAGTTTGAGACTTTAATTTGGGAGAAGAAATATTGTCTAAGTGTTTGGGAGTGTATTTGGGAATATCTTGAATGATATGAGGGTGAAATAAGGCTATGTATAGACATTTTCACGCATGGGAATACTTAGGACCAAGCCCTAAAGTCTTGGACCAAACTTGAAAAACTGGGCAAAATTTGTACTTAGGCGCGTCGTTGGCGTGTCGCACCAGGGGCGTGAAAACCTCTTTGGAAATTGATTTTTGGGAAATTGAAATAGCGATTTGCTTTCTCTAAAATCAGGATTAGACCCATTTCCCACTCAATTTGACCCCCTGAACAAGAATATACAGTTGGATTTTTAATATCACGTATGAATTTTGAGATATATGAAAATTACGATTCCAGGCACTTCCGTGGCATATTTTCGGGTACTTTTTGGGGTCATTTCAATATCTCCCCCTTTGAGAACATTCATCCTTGAATTTAAAAGGAATGCATATGAGAGATGTAAACATGACAATTTCAGCTCATATAAGGACGCAATAATGCACTTAAACATCACTTCCAAAATCTCAACATAAGTGTAAAATCATCATGAACTTGTCAATCTAAACTTGAATGCATGCAAATGTCATGGGCTGAACTTAGACTTGAAATCACAAAGGAGAATTAGAGTTAGTACCTTAGGCTTGAGTAGAATGGAAAAGATAAGGATATCGCTTTTGTATGTACGCTTTGGCCTCTCAAGTAACACCTTCGACTTGTTGATTTCTCCAAAGGACCTTAACGGAAACAATATCCTTGTTCCTCAGCCTCTTCACTTGCTTATCCAAGCTCTCTACTGGAACCTCTTCATGTGACAAGTTGTCTTCAACTACCCCCACAACATCAAGAGGCATAATGGCATTAGGATCTCCCACCCACTTCCTCAACATAGACACATGAAAGACCAGATGAACCAATTCTATTTCACTAGGCAAATCCAACTTGTATGCCACCTTACCAATTCTCCTTATCACCTTATGGGTACACACATATCTAGGACTTAACTTTCCCTATTTACCAAAATAGACCACACCTTTCGTGACACCTTTAATAGACCCAATCATCAACCTTAAACACAAGCTCCCTCCTTCTCACATCGACATTAGATTTTTGGTGACTTTGGGCTGTTCTCAACCTTTCTCCAATCATTCTTACCTTCTCCATAGAATCCACAATCAGATTCGGACCCAACAAAGCCATCTCTCTAATCTCAAACCACCCAACCAGGGATCTACAATGTCTACTATAGAAAGCCTTAAAAGGAGCCATTCTGATGCTAGAATTATAGCTATTGTTAAATGCAAACTCAATCAATGGAAGATAATCATCCCAGCTACCCTTGAGCTCCAATATACAAGCCCTAGGAATGTCCTCAAGTGTTTGGATAGTTCTTTCGGCTTGGCCATCTGTTTGGGGGTGAGCGTACTAAGCTTTACCTTGGTTCCAAGGCCTCTTTAGAAGGACCTCCAAAAGTGTGAAGTGCATTGTGCACTATGATCCGATATGATGGATAAAGGAATCCCATGCAATCTCACCAAGTCATGAATGTACAATCTAGCATAATTACAGTCTCATATATAGTTTTAACAGGTTGAAAGTGAGCCAATTTTGTCATCCTATCAACCACAACCCAAATGGACTCAAAACCCTTCCTAGTCTTGGGCAACCCAACCACAAAATCCATATTAATCTCTTTTCTTTTCCAAGTAGGAATCTCTATGTCTTGGGTTAGGCCACCCAACCTTTGATGGTCGGCTTTGACTTGTTGGCAACTATGGCAACTGGATACAAATTTGGCAATGTCCCTCTTCATGCCTCCACACCAATACATCTCTATCAAATCTCTATACATCTTAGTAGACCCCGGGTGAATAGAGTAAGAAGAACCATGAGCCTCATCAATAATAGTTTCCTTCAAGCCATCAACACAAGGCACACATAACCTCCCTTGGTACCTAAGGGCACGATCTCCCTATTGGGAGAAAACCTCCACATTTACCATCTTTTATCAATGCCTTCAATTCTAGCAATTAGGGATCAAAAGCTTGCTTCGCTTTTACCTCCTCAACCAATAAATATTTAGAACCGTCAACAACAACAACATTACCATCAACACCCTCTTCTTTGCTAACTCCCAATCTAGCCAACCTATGGACTTCCCTAGCCACCCCTATACCTCCATCATCAACATGAGCTAGGCTACTCATGGACACCCTACTCAAAGCATCTTCCACAACATTAGCCTTATTGGGATGGTAATGCACACTCATGTCATAGTCCCTAAGGAGTTCTAACCACCTTCTTTGTCTCAAGTTGGCTTTTTGAGTGAAGATACATTGGAGGCTCTTATGATCGGTGAACACATCAACATGCACCCCATAAAAATAGTGACACCAAATCTTTAATGCAAACACAATGGCGGCTAACTCAAGATCATGGGCAGAATAATTCTTTTCATGCCCTTTGAGTTGTCTAGAAGCATAGGCTATGACCTTACCATTTTGCATCAGCACACAACCCAAACCAATCCAGGAAGCATCACAATACACAAAAAATCCATCTAGCCCTTTAGGTAGTGACAGTATAGGAGCAGACACAAGCTTATCTTTCAATGTTTGGAAAGTCCTTTTGTACTAATTGGGACTACACCAATTTGGGTTTCTTTTGAGTCAACTTAGTCATGGGAGAGGCAATTGAAGAGAACCCATTCACAAACCTCCGATAGTAACCCGCTAAGCCCAAGAAGCTCCTAATATCCGACTGGGTCAATGGTCCAGGTCAATTTCTAATCACATCTATCTTTTTAGAATCCACTTTAATACCATTGCCCGACACCACATGACCTAGGAAGGCAACCTCCTTCAACCAAAATTCACACTTCTCACACTTAGCATATAACTTCTCTTCCCTCAATCTTTGCAACACTACCCTCAACTGGCCCACACACTCTTCCTCACTATGAGAATAGATCAAAATATCATCAATGAAGACCATAACAATTGAATCAAGGTAGGGTTTGAAGACCCTAATCATAAGGTTCATGAAGATAGCCGTTGCATTGGTCAACCAAAAACACATCACAACAAACTCAAAATATCTATATCTAGTTCAGAAGGCCGTCTTAGGAATATCACTAACCCTTCCCTCATCTTCACTTGATGGTACTCAGACCGAAGATCAATCATAGAGAAGTGGCTAGCCCCTTGTAATTGGTCAAACAAATCATCAATCCTTGGAAGAGAATACCTATTCTTGATGGTGACCCTATTAAGTTGTCGGTAGTCAATGCACTTCTAAGAGACCCATCCTTCGTCTTCACAAACAACACCAATGTACCCCAAGGATATTGGGTAGGTCTAATGAAACCCTTCTCTAAAAAGTCCCTCAATTGCTCCTTTAACTACTTTAACTCCACCGGGGCCATACGGTAAGGGGGAATAGAAATGGGTTGAGTATCGGAGATGAGGTCTATACCAAAATCTATTCCCCTTTAGGGAGGAACACCAAGAAGGTCATTTGAAAAGACATCAAGGAACATATTTACAACTGGAACCGACTCTACATGAAGGACTTTAGACTCCACATCCCTAACCCTCACAAAATAGTAAAGACACCCCTTAGAGATCAACTTACGGGCTTTAATACAAGAGATGACTCTACCTTTAACAACCACATCATGACTTTCCCACTCAAGAACGAGTTCATTTGAGAATTGTCACTATGGGTTCTACAATCAATAGAGGCATAGTATGCATACAACCAATCCATCCTAAGAATGAGATCAAAATCAACCATATCCAACTCAACAAGATCACAAGGCAATATTTTATGTAAGATGCAAATGAGACAATTTCTATAGATCTTTCTAGCTATAGTAGATGCACCAATAGGAATAGACACCTCATATGACTCACACAACAATTCGGGCTCAACGTGAAACTTTTTGGCAACAAAGAGGGTAATGAAAGAATGAGTAGCACCCGAATCAATCCTTTACACATCAAAATCAAAGACTTTTAATATACCGGTGATAACATCGGGCTCCTCGTCAACCCTTTGCCTCCCATGTAAAGCATAAAATCAATTGTGCCTTGAGGCACCATCTTGTCGGCTGCCTCTATCCAAAGGAACCACATTGGTCCCCCGACCTTTAGGACAAACATCCTTAACCTTGTTGCGATTACGAGGGTAATAAACCTTTTTGTGACCTACTTCCCCACAACCATTACATGCTTTAGTGTCTCTGAAGCATGGGCCCTCATGACCCTTAACATACCTTAGACACATATCATTAGGAACCACAACCCCAACACTTTGAGTCCTTGGAAGTCATTGGCAAACTCCTTATTAGAAGCTTGAGAAGACCCTTGGCCTTGGTGGAACCAGCCACCCTTCCAACTATGGAACTTTCCCTCAAAAAGGGCCCTCTTGTCCTGATGACTCCTCCTCTTCCCAACTTCTCTTCTTCCATTTGTTCGGAACAAGTCATCAAAAGGGACAAGTCCATGTTACTAATCAACTTGGCAGACTGGCATTCCTCACTCACCAAGTCAGACAAACCCATCATAAACTTGTTCATTCTATCCCTTGAGTCGGCCACCAAGTGGGGAAAATATTTAGAGAGTTGAGTAAACTTAAGGGCATACTACCTCACACTCAATGATCCTTGTTTAAAGTTCATGAACTCCACCAATTTAACTTCCCTAAGATCAAGAGGGAAGAACCAATTAATAAAGGCCGCCTTGAACTCCTACCAAAGCACAACATTGTTGACTCCCTTCTCCTCCTTCCATTGATTAATCATATTTATGCCACCCCATTTAGTTGCTAAGCCGCCTACTACGCCTTCTCCTCCGATCTAACACCCATAATAGCAAATACCTTGTAGAACTCGTCAATGGACTCTTTAGGGTCCTTATCCACCTTTGACCCATGGAATTTGAAATGACTCCAAAAAGTGCCTGAAAATGTGCCCGGAATTGTAACTTCCTCATATCTCAAAATTCATGCGCAATATCAATAATCTTACTTCATATTCTTGTTCAGGCAGTCAAATTGAGTGGGGAATGGATCTAAACCCGATTTAAGAGTAAACAATTAGAAAATTCAATTTTCATAATTTTCCTTATCTAGAATTAATCCACGACAGTGCCATGACGCGCAATTGTAGCAGTCATATGTTAATTTTGCCTCCACAACAGGTCTGTGTTGCGGATCAGACATGGACCTGCGTATTTTATTACCAGTGATTTTTATCTCGGTCCAAGGCTTTTGGGTCTTGGGCCTAATTGTCACCATACGTGAAAATACCAATACTTAGCCTTATTTCACCCTCATATCATTTAAGATAATCCTAAATACAATTCTGAACACTAAGAAAATATTTCACCTCATAAAAGAAAGTCTCAAACTCATCCGGATTCTAAGACTCAATCAAACTTCAAGTCTCCATCTCCAATCTTCATCAAGTTCATCTCCAAAGCTAAGGTATGTGGGTTTCTTTTATGGGTTCCTTTCACCCATGATACCTAAGCTCTTTTTTACTCAAAATTGCATTATCTAAAGTTGATTTATTCATGTGTCTTATCATACATTATGTTGGGGTTTATGAAATTTTGATTATTTTAGCATGTTTTGAGCTATGACATTAATATCTATTGAGAGATTTGATGAAGGATTTTTGTGTACATTGATTGAGCGTGTTACCAAGTATCTATTGATGGTTTTACATTGAATTTTCTTGCATGATTTCACCTTGATTTGCATGGTTTTACACTAGCACTACACACCCGCCAAGTGTTTGATAAAATGTCCGAAATATGATTTCTTGAGGAATTGAAGGCCTAATGCATGTGTTATGAGTTGAATGACTATATGATTATAAAATGATGAAGGAATGATGATGAAATGAAGATGAAAAGGAATGTATGCCTGTAATGATGAAATGAATGTATATATATGATATTATCTCTATAGTGTTGGGGATGACCAAGCCTAGCTTGGGGGGTTGTAGGCCCGGGTAACTTGTTGGGGGGTTGGTACCTCGATCGCGTAGCTTCGGGGGTGGTAGGCATAGGTAACCTTGTTGGGTGTTGGTACCCATCAACTTTGATGGGGGATTTGTACTTCATCAACCTTGTTGGAGGGTTTGCACTTTATCAACCTTCTTGGGGGGTTTGTACTCCATCAACCTCATGAAGGGGTTTGTACCTGATGCACCTCCCAAGGAGGGGGTAGGCCTTGGATTTCACTAAGAATGGCCACTCTTTAGACTTGTATGATGATCTATATAAGCATGATTATACTTCAAGCATCATTCATCCATGCTATAATGTTATTATGCTATCCATTGCCTAAGTTTAAACATTTTGATTATATTGCCTATCCCTTATTACATTGCATCCTACATACTCAGTACATTCAAATGTATTAACGCATGATCTATGAATACATGATGTCACCATGTAGGAACCGGAGCACCACTTGATCATCCTCCTCCTCCACGTGGCTAGTACGATATTCTCTCAAGCTTGTGGTGAATCCTCCATTTCAAGGACGCTGTTTATGATCTCTTGCTATGTACTAAGACTATCTTTCTCTTATGTTATATATCAACTATGAGGGTGAGCCCGGTTGCTTGTCATGGCCCCCGCTCTTATCTATGTAGTAAAGGTGTTGTTAGACATATTGTGTATCTATGCTTTGAGCCTTGACTCTCTTGTTCTTGATGTCTATGATGTGGAAGTGTTTTCCCTTAACCCCGGTTGTTCAAATTTACTACTTTTTATTGTATTCTATTGCTTCCTCGACCAAGAATGTGTAATGATATGTTAAGAGGCTTGCTTGGGGTCCCCTTGGATTCCCATGCAACGTGTTACATCTGGCCCTAGGCTTGGGTCGTGACAGAATTCCAGGGGATTCATTGCATGAAGTCTTTCACCCGAGAAGCTAATGTAGGAGAATGAGGGGATTGGGCCCCTTGATTGGCTTGGTTAGCCACCACTTATGCAAGCAAAGTGAAAGCATCCCGGCGCTCTCCATGAGCCGGTTGCGCTTTGGTAGTGCAGGCTCTTCTTCCCCTCGTGTTAGGCATGACTAGCATAGCAAAGAATAATCTTTAAGGGGGGAAAATCCTTATTTCACTTCTGTAGCATGACTTAGAACATGAAGAGGGAAACATTTCCTAAAATGCCTCATATCCTCCTACTCATAGTTATGGTACACAACAGGACTATGAATAGGACTCTAATCGACACGGAGTGTTGCATTCTGAGGATCTAACGACCTAGTGCTCTGATACAAAGTTTGTCACGACCCAAGCCTAGGGCCTAGATATGACACGGCGCAAGGGGAATCGAAGGGACCCCAAGAAAGCCTCTTAGCACATCAATACAAATCCTTGGTCGCGGAAGCAATAAAATAACAACAAGAGATAGTAAATAAGGATAACAGGGGCTAAGGGACTTTTTCATATCATAAAAAATAAGAGTCAAGAGAGAGTTAAAGATTATAACATTACACATGACATCTCTAATCAACAACTCTACTATATAGATAAGAGCGGGGGCCAAGACAAGCAACCAGGTTCACCATTATACTGAACGTATACATAAAAGAAAGATAGTCTTAGAACATAGAATGAGGTGACGAGCATAGTCCCCGAAATGGAGGACTCACCAACAAAGTTGAGAGATGTCGTACTAGCCATGTGGAGGAGGTTGATTAATTAGTGCTCTAGTTCTTACATGGTGACATCATGTAGGCATAGAGTATGCGTTAGTACATTTGAATGTACTAAGTATGTAGTATGCAACGCAATAAGAAACAAAACATAATCAAAATACATAAGCATAGGTAATGAGTAGCAACAACAATATGGCATGCATGTGAGATGTTAGGTAGTAAATCATGCTTGTATAAAACATGATGCATGTGTAAGAATAGATCACTATCATATTGGTGGATCATCGCACCCTACCACCCTTATTGACCAAGGTACAAAATCCCCCGACATGGTTATCAAGGTGCAAACCCCTTGACATGGTTATCAAGGTACAAACCCCTCGACATGGTTACTCGACGCACAACACTCGAATAGGGCATGGTCACATTCCAACACTACATAGGAGAAAACAATATACATATGTTGCATCATCATATATCCATTTAACTCATAAGACGTGCATTTGGCCTTTAATTCCTCAAGATAACCATAACCAGAAATTTTATCAAGCACTTGGCGAGTGTGCCATACTAGTATAAAACCAAGCAATTTAGGGATGAAATCATGCAAGGAAATCCCATGTAAAACCATTAATCAATACTTGGCCTCAAGCAATATACCTCAAAACCCTTCATCAAATCTCACCATAGATCTTAGATTCATAGCTCAAAACAGAGTAAAATAATCACAATTTCATAAGCCCCAACATAGTGTGCAGTGAACTTCATAATAAGTAAGACCCATGAGTAAATCAACCTTAAATTATGCAAATTTGAGAAAAAAAATCTTGGGTATCATGGGTGAAAGGAACTCATGGAATAAACCCACATACCTTAGCTTTGGAGAATGGATTGATGAAGATTGGAGATGGAGGCTTGAAGCTTTAATGATAACCTTATCCGGATGAGTTTGAGATTTGAATTGAGGAGATGAAATATTGTCTAAGTGTTTGTGAGTATATTTGGGAATATCTCGAATGATATGAGGGTGAAATAAGGATAAACACAGGCATCTTCACACAAGGGAACACTTAGGCCCAAGATCCAAAGCCTTGGATCGAACTTGAAAAACTACGCAAAATTTCTACTGAGCAAAAACCTCTCTAGAAATCGAATTTTGGGAAATTGAAATTACAATTTATTTCCTCTAAAATCTGGGTTAGACCCTTTTCCCACTCAATTTGACCCCCTGAACAAGAATATGAAGTTGGATTTTCGATATTACGCATAGATTTTGTGATATATGAAAATTATGATTCTGGACACTTCCAAGGCATATTTTTGAGCACTTTTTGGGGTCGTTTCCTGAAATCATGCAAGGAAATCCCATGTAAAACCATTAGTCAGTACTTAGAAACATTCTCAAGCAATATACATCAAGATCCTTCATCAAAGCTCATCATAGATCTTAGATTCATAGCTTAAAACCAAGTAAAACAATTACAATTTCGTAAGCCCCAATGTAGTGTGTAGTGAATTTCATAATAAGAATGACCCATGAATAAATATAATTTAAATCATGCAAATTTGAGGAAAAAGGAAGCTTGGGCATTATGGGTGAAAAGAATCCATCAGAGAAACCTACATACCTTAGCTTTGGAGAATAGCTTGATGAAGATTGGAGATGGAGAGTTGAAGCTTGATAGCTAACTTTATAATCTGTATGAGTTTTGAGACTTGAATTTAGGAGTAAAATACTTGGCTAAGTGTTTGAATAAGTATTGGGGAATATTTTGAATGATATGAGGGTGAAATATGGCTAAGTATAGATATTTTCACATTTGAGAACATTTGGGCCCAAGACAAAAATGTCTTGGACTGAACTTGAAAAACATCTCACAAAATGAACTGAGGCGCACCTTTGGCACGTCGCGCCTTGGACGCGAAAACCTCTCTGGAAATTGATTTTTGGGAAATTGAAATTTCGATTCATTTTCTCCGAGATCAGGGTTAGATCCATTTCCCACTCAATTTGACCCACTGAATAAGAATATGAAGTTGAATTTTCGATATCGCTTACGGATTTTGAGATATATGAAAATTACAATTCCGAGCACTTTCGAGGCTAATTTTCGAGCATTTCTTGGGGTCGTTTCATACTTCTCCTTATGGACCTCCTATTTCGGAGAAGCGACCTTACCTTACATGCACTTCTATTTTGGTAAGGAGTTTACATATATAACATAATCATCCATAAAAGGGCATAAACACACACCTATATTTGGCACATAGTTATGGGAAATGAGAATTATATAAGTGACCTTGGGGATATCCCTTCTCAGAAAAGCCTTTTCGGTGCTAAGTCATCATCCCACAGAATACATATATGTATACGTGATTTCAAAAGGCATATGTCATTTCAAATCATTTTCAGGCATACTTGGGCTAAAAAGCCCAACATACTTCATAGTCATGCATACTTGGGCTCATAAGTCAAATCATACTTCATATTCATGCATACTTGGGTAAAGAGCTAAATCATACTTCAAGTACTTCCATGTATAGGAATAACTCATTCATACTTATACATGTTGGTGTAAACGCCCATAATTTCTCAAAAAGTCATATCATAGATAATATGTGATCACATGTCATGTCGCAATTATACTTTCCTTAAAATAATAGTCATCAACATAATTGGGTATTAACCCATTTCATAACTTCATGAAAATCAATGTTCATGCATGCATATATCATGCATGCATCCTCAGAAGGTATTCCTATGACTTCTACTACCTTATACACCTCATCAATGAACTCTTGGGGATCCTTACCCACCTTAAACCATGAAACTTTGGGGGATACATTCTAGCAAAATCTCTTATCCTTAAAGCCGAAGTAGGAGTCTTTGGGGAAGCTATAACTTGAGTCAACATAGTGATAGTGGCTCTAAATTCATCATTAGAAACTTGGTCTGCTTAAGAGACTTGAGGAGTTGGAGGGAGTCGATTTTCATTAGTTTCCTCCCTTAGGAAAATGAGCTCGTCGTGGAGTTATTTCTAAAAATTCCAAGAGATTAGGTGTCAGGATAAGGAGTTTCAAAGGTACAACACAAAATACTATCTTGACCCAAGCCTAGGTTCTATGTGTGACATGGCAAATAAGGAGCCCGAAGGAACCCAAATAAGCCTCCTAGCATATCATTTATAAATCCTTGGTTGCGGAAGCATAAAGAAACAACTAGAAAGAAATAAATAAGTCTAAGGGAAGTGGGACTTGGGATTGCCATCTCATTATAAACATACAACAAGCATAGAGGGAAATAAGGGACTAAGGGAAGTCTTTCATAATAATATAGACGTAATTAGAGTCAAGCTTGATACATAAATATCCATATCCAAGAACACCTCTAATATGAATAGAGTGGAGGACAAGACATCTCCTGTGATCATCCTTAAATATAAGTATCCAAAATTAGAAAATTCTTTGCAAGAGCATGAAAGTAAGGTAGATATTGTCCCCAGAGTTAAGGACTCACCCAAAGCTAACTTCAAATGATATAACTATCCACATGGAGAGGGGTGATAATAGGAGTTCTGGTATCTACATGGTTAGATCATGTAGGCAAAAGTATGCGTTAGTACTTGGAACGTACTGAGTATGCGTCGTGCAATGCAACAAAGGACATACATCATAGTAGTCAAGATGCATAAGTATAATCATTGAATATAAGACCAATATGACATGTATGATCAATGCTTGAACTAAAATATGCATGGAGATATTAAAATTTGCATAATATATCATACATATGTGGGAGGAGACCCTAACCAACATATAAGACAAAGCGAGCTACTACTTGGAATCCCTATGTTCACTCTGCACCAAGTGAATAAGTGGTCTACTTGCCGAGGTAAACTAAATTGACCCCATATTATGGATTACTTGCCCTGGTTGGATCCATTAGTAAAATCCTATTTAGGGAAATAATATAATCCTATGGTGGCACATAGGTAAGACACCAAGACTTTATATAAGGACCCCTTAGGTCGAGCCCCCACCTTAAGCCTCTTTCGGTGTTAAGTCTAATCCCATGGAATACTTGACATAATCATAAGTTTAATCATAACTTGAATGACTTGTAAGAACATGATAGCAGGGAATGACTAGCTCATTCAAATACTTAACCCCTACACATGGGCATGTAGCTCATTCTAGAGGATAAAAACAATAGATAGACTTGACGCCATCTAGTAGGCATTGCTTTTCACATTAGGGTAGAGATTATAACATGATTGACCCCTTCTAGTGAGCTTTAGTTTATACATGAGGGTAAATAGTTATCATGCTTGACACTTCATGCAGATATGATACACTCACAAGAGAGTGGAAATATAGAATAAGGACTCAACATTTTTCTTGCAAATCATAGAAACTTTTCATGATTTTAATACGTGCTTAGGATCCCATAATTTATCATAAATTACTTGTATTGCAAAATATGCAATGGTTTTTCATCAACATAAGAATTCTTGTCATGTAAACTTAGTCAAATATACTAGGTATATGTACATAGGCTTAACATCATGCAATTCAACAGTATAATACAAGAGAGGAGTAAAATAAATTCATTTTGAAGTCATGCAAATCCACCCACCAACATTGTAGTAAAACCCTCATTTGGGTGTCATGAAATTCATCTTAAAACTTCACATTCTTTCATAGTTTTCATAGTTAATAATGCATAATAGGAAGTACCCATGGAAAATCTAACCTTGAAATCATGAAATTTCATAAAAGGAGAGAGCTGGGCTCCATGGGTGAAAGGACCCATGGATGAAGACCTACATACCTAAATCTTGGAGTTTCTTGAAGAAAGACTTGAGGAAGACTTGAGGCTTGAATTGGGTTCTTGAAACACAAAGAAAGTTCTTGACATTCTTGAATTTTAGTGGGATAGTTGATTATGTTTTGGAGACGATTTTTAGAGATTCTAGAGAGATTTAGGGTGGAAAAATGACTAAGGAATGAGGGTTTTCTATCTATATAGACATTGGGTTATTACCCAAATGCCCTTGAGAGAAACTAGAAAATTAAGGAACCTGATGAACTTGTCCGCTTCCAGTGCATGATGCGAACTTGCAGCAGACCAGTGTATTGCACTAGTACACCTCCAGTCCGCGACATGGACTGGTCGCATATCCTCACTGGTTCGACTCCTATAGCAAAAAAATATTTTTCGCTATGGGTCATCAAAAAATCGAAGGCCACTAATTTCCTACACAATTTTACCCCCTAAAAAAGAATATGAAGTCGATTTGCGATATCATGCACTGTCTTTGAGATATCCAAGTAATACACCATAGGGCATTTTCAAAGCACGTGAGAGGTGTTACAATATCTGCCCCTTGGAACATTCATCCCCGAATGTAAAGGAAACATATGTAAGAGGAGTGATTAGGAAACTTTTAGCCTGGCATGAATGCAATAAATGCAGTTAAACATTATTTTCAAAGTTTCCAAAATTATACATATTGGTCTCAAAGGGTGAAAATAAGGCTAAGTATATGTATTTTCAAGTGTGGGAACCCTTAGTCCCAAGACGTATAAGTTTTGGACTAAAAAAAATTATAACAAGCACCAAAAACAACAGGGGCACGTCGCGGAGGCAACGAGAAAGCCCCACTGGAATCTACATTTTCTGCACAAACGAGTTCTACGAAAATGGGCATAAATCCTACATCCGAACTCGGAATGAGGTGAGAGCAAGTGTGTTGCAAAGCTAATTTGGATTTTGATACGGTTGCTCTAAAATTTGGGTTGGACCCATTTCCCACTCAATTTGACCCCTGAAGAAGAATATGAAGCTGGATTTTCAAAAAAACAAATAAACTTTTAGACATATGAAAATTACGATTCCGGGTACTTCCGAGGTACATTTTTGGGCACTTTTTGGGGTCGTTACATCTATTCCATATTAGAGGTGTTGTTGGATAATTGATGTACTTATGCTTTTGAGCTTGACTATTTTATGCCTTTAGAAATATCAAGACTTTCCTTAGTCTCGCTTCTTTATTTATATCTCTTGTGTTGTTTATTTTGCTTCTGCAACCAACAATGTAGGGATGATATGCTAAGAGCATTGTTTTGGGTCCCTTTGGGTTCCCATTCATCGTGTCACATCTAGGCCCAAGCTTATTGGAAACAAAGGGAGTAATGAAATAAAGAGTTGCACCAGGATCTAACAAAGCATACACATCATAATAAAAAACCTTTAACATACTGGTAACGACATCGGGCACCTCATCCACTCCTTGTCTTCCTTGGAGAGCATAAAATATATTATGTCATGGAGCGCATAAGAACCTTGTTCTTGAGGATGACCATCCTTATCCTTGTTTCAAGCATAGGGACAATCAACCACCTGATGGCCTACCTTTCCACACCCATAGCTAGCATTCAAATCCCTCAAGCATAAGCTACCATAATTTCTTACACATTTTTGGAACCTTGGGAGAGTCATCCTACCATTTCCACCTTGTAACATACGGTTAGGAGCCCATCATTAGCAAATCTTTTGTTTTAAGGGTTAGAGGACCCTTGACCTTGGAATTTATGACCTTGTTGGAAATGACCACCCTTAGTACCTTGAAATCCAGCATCATACTGAGCTCTCCTAGACTCCCCACTCCTCCTCTTCCTAAGATTCTCCATTCAAGTTGCTCGACATATGTCATGAGTCGAGACAAGTCCATATTATCCACAAGCATAGTGTTGTGACATTCTTCATTCACCAAGTCAGACATCCCCAACACAAACTTGTTCATTCTTTCCCTAGAATCGGTAACCAAGTGAGGAGCATATTTTTAGAGTTTGTTGAACTTAAGGGAATACTCCCTCACACTCATGGAGCTTTTTTTAAGATTCATGGACACTATCAACTTTGCCACTCTCAATTCAATAGGGAAGAATCAATTGAGGAAGCCGGCCTTAAATTTCGCCCATAGGATGGGATCATTGTTCTCCCTCTCTATCTTCTATTGAGTAAACCAAATTTGTGCAACACCCTTGAGTTGGTAGGTCACAAGTTCCACCTTATCTTCTGAACTCACACCCATAATAGCAAGCACTTTATATATCTCATCAATGAACTCTTGGGGATCCTCTTCTATTTTGGAACCATGAAACTCTAGAGGGTTAATCCTTGTAAATTACCTTACTCTTAAAGCCGGAGTAGGAGCATGAGGAGCTTGGGCCACTTGGTTCAATTGGTTAGTCACAGCATGTGCTAACATGGAAATGGTGCTTCAGTATTCAGCATGTGTAACCCCTCCTTCCTGGGGAGCTTGAGAAGCCAGATGAGCCGTAACCTCCTCGACTGTGAGAGCCCTATGTGTCCTTCTCCTTGGCAGCGTCATGATGTAAAAGAGAAAAACAACGCCCTGTAGGGAAGGAAACCTTCTTTATAAACCTATAGCACAACATAGATCATGAAGAAGTGTACTATTTCCTAAAATGCCTCATAGCCTCTTATTCATAGTTGTGGCGCGCTTCACAACCATAAACAAGACTCTACTTGACACATTGTGTTGGATTTTCGAGGACCATTAATAACCTAGTGCTCGGATACCAAGCTTATCATGACTCAAGCTTAGGGCCTAGGTATGGAACGACAAATGGAAAGCCCGAAGGGACCCCAATCAAGCCTCTTAGCATATCATTTACATATCCATGGATGCGGAAGCATAATGAAAAAACAAGCAAGAAATAAATAAATATAAGGGAAGCGAGACTTGGGATGTCCATCTTATCATAAACATACAAGCAAAGAGGTATATAAGGGACTAAGGGAAGTCTTTCCTAACAACAGAGACGTAATAGGATTCAAGTTTGATACATAAAATATCCGTATCCAACAACACCTCTAATACGAATAGAGCAGGGGCCAAGTGATGTGTTGTCAAAATACAGCACGTTTGATGCCTAAAACCTGAGATTTTGTGTTTTCTTAATGCAACCTTTATGGTGTTTATGTATTTTTGTCTTTGTTTTTATAGAAAATACAGATTGACTTAATTATGGGAGAAGTTATAGATTTTGCTAATTTTTGGGACATACGGGCCCCACTACGAGTCGTAGCCAAAGCTACGAGTCATAGATGTAGTCTCGTATCAACTCAAAGTGTTCAAAAGAAATGTCAGAAAATTTAGAGTTCAGCCATACGAGCCCTAAGTACGAGTCATAGTTTCTTCTAGGACTCGTAATGGGTGGCCTCATAACAAATTACAGTGTTGATCAAGATTGGACCAAGAAATGTAAGTGTAGACTATGAGAAGGCATTGCGAGCTATAAACCAGACTATGACTCATAGAGATGTATCGTAGCTGTGAAGTCCAAAATGCAAAGTGCTGACCACGAGATTCTGACTACGACTCGTAGGGCACACTACGAGTTGTAACTACGAGCCATAGCAGACATCAACCAGATCATATATTTAATTTAGGGAATCATTTGTACATACTATAAATAGTATATTTTAGGTTTTTAGCAAGTCTACTTCATAGTTTTTCATAGTTTTAGAGTTTTGTAGAGAGTTTGAGAGAGAGAATAGTAAGTAGAGCTTTAGGGTTTTCTTTGGGACTCAAATTTGGAGATTAGATGCATTTGTGGATTAATTTCATCATTCAAGCTTTTGATTCTAAATACAAATGTGGTTTTACTATTCTTCATTCTTCTTAGGTAAGCTATCAACTGTATTTTCTTTATTCATTGTTTGTTTTCTTGCCCAAGTCATGAGTAGCTAAACACATAACTTGGGGTTGTGGGAACCATGAGTAGATAACTTAGAAAACCCAGATTATTTGCACTTCTTAAGTTGGTTATTTGCATTTGTATCCATTTCCCTTCATTTTTCATGTTGTTTAATGGTGGCCAACATTAAAGCCCACCTAGTGTCATGATACCGATCCAAGGAGTGATGAATAGGAAAAAGGAATGGGCAATAGAATTTGATTGATATCTTCTCATCTAACTAACCAAACCCAGCTAAAAGGAGGTTGACTGGGATAATAGACAGTGGTTAGTTTAGAACACTATGGTATCCGCCCAAGCCCTATAGTGAAATCGATCTTGCCTTCCGAAGAGGGCTGGAAGAACCTAAATTACCATCCTTCATGCAATGTACCAATTGAGATTGTGTTATCTGGGGTGTTTAAGTTAGTGAATCATGGGTAACACAATTTGCCAAGTTTCTCTCCAATTTGATTGTCTCTCCTTTTTATTAGTGTAGTTTAATTTTCTATTAATCCTTAGAAAACTCCCCTTCCTTGAGAATTATGTTATTTGATATTTGAATTGATTGGTGGTGAATCAAAGTGTCATAAACCCATATTCCCTTAGGATTCGACCCTAACCTTGGTTAGGTATTTTACTATTGATGAGGCTTTGACCTTGAAATAGAGGTGTATCTTGGGCGATGAATCAAGAAAAAGGGTGTTGTTGCCGTGGAACATGATGATGCTTTGATTTTGTTTCACTAGTAGTTTAATTCAACTGTTAATTTCTTAATTCTCTTGTACTTTACTTTGTTATTGTTTATTTAGTTTCTTTTATAGGGTATACTAGGTGTATGCTCAACACAAGGATATAACAGGTTATCAGAAGAATGGCTCAAGCTAATACTAATTACACGGGAGCTGAAGCAAAACTTCCTATTACTCCTGATTTACTTCAAACTTTGCAGAACCATATATTGTTTACTAGACGGCCATCGGAGGATCCATATATTCAATACAAAATTTTGCACGGGTGTGCAGGGATGTAATAGGAACACAACATCCATTTATGGATGTTGTGGGACTCCAGGTCTTCCGAATGACTCTTATAGGCAATGTTGCATGATGGTACTCTAAACATCCACAAGGTGTAATTACCTGCTCGGTGGAGTTTAAAAGGACTTTCTTAGCCAGGTGCTTCATTAGAATGAACAAGTTTCAAATGAGAGATCGTATTTTTATCTTTGAGCAGTTCCGTATTGACTCACTCACTTCTATATAGGAGCATTTCAAAGTATATTTAAGGAATGCCCCAGACCATGGTATTTTATATACAACATTAGTGGCAAGTTTCTATCAAGCACTGAACCTCGAACAACAAGCTTATGCATATACTCTAATGAGAGGGGGATACTTATCATTCTTAAGGAAATCATTTACAGAAGTTGCTGAACTAAAGGACAAGTTAGATGCTGTTTAATGTGTATTTAGACCTACACGTGAGCAATCAACAAGTCACATGGATGTCACTGATGGAAACCTTGAGAAAGAGAGGATAAATGTTTAAATCTTCCAACAACTTGAGCAAAACAATGTACACTTGGAGAAGTTACTGAAATAAATGCAAGAATCATGCTCCAATGATGCAAGCCAAGAGGAAGAGAATGGTAAGGGCAAGTGGTTTAAGTTACCACACCTATAATATCAAGGAAACGGGAGTTCTATAGTTGAAAACATGCTTGCCTAGTTGGTAAGGAAGATGCACAAGAAAAGCTATTGAGAGAGATCAATTTTGATATCATCTATATAAATTACAAAGTTGATAGGCATTCAGGACCAATTGATAAAATGAATAGCCAATTCGGGCGGTTGTCAGAACAACATAAACAAGTCCAAAGTAGAATATTGAGAAAGGCAAAGCTTGATGAAGAAGGTTCATCGTATGTTGAGGAATTTTGAGTACTCAAGATGGATAAGTTGTGCCGCGACATTAAATCAGGCGTTACTTGGGAGGCAACCTAAGAGATTTTGATGGTTTGCTTGTTTAAGTCCATTTTCATTTTGTAGATTCTTAGGTAATATTTTGAATGTGCGTTGATTGTTGTTTTTAGACATTAGATTGGTTATATTTTGGTATAATAGTGTGTTTTGAGAAGCATTTGTAGGTGTTAAACAAAATGGAAAAATTGCAGAGATTTATAGCTGAAGTAGCCTCTATGACCAAGTCTACGAGTCATATGACACACTACAACTCATATTCCTACCTCGTAGAGGGTTACAGTGATCACTTGAAGTTGGTACTCCAGCTACGAGCAAATTTTATGACTTGTAGTCTAAGCTATGAGTCGTAAATGGAGTTCGTAGTGACTAGGCATTTTTTGAATTTTTTATAATAAGTGAATGGTCTATGAGACCAAGATCTATGAGCCATAGCCCGAGCTATGACTCGAAGTTGGGGTTTCATAAACTTGAACTGGGGAATTTTAACCGCGACCTGGTAAGGTTTAAATAGGGGTCAAAATCATTTTGACCCCAATTTTAGCCCTAGTCAGAGCAAAATTACCCCAAACCATTTCCCCTACTCTTTTTTCGATCACCTCTTCGGTTCTTCAACCCCATTTTCGGCAATTATTCTGGCAGCTAGGGTTTTGAACCTTACTCTTCTTATTTTTGTTTGCTTCTTTTCATTCACTCTTAAAGTATGATCCGTGATTCATTCTACCTTCAACAATTAGCTTGGCATTGGATTGCTTGATTGATTATTGAGTTTGAAATATGTCCAAAAGTATGTCACTCCTGAGTGTGATGGAATTGAGGAGGAAAACCTAGGTTTGCGTTTAGTGGAAGTGATTGAGTTAACCTAACGTTGAATGACTTGGCTATATTAGCATAGTTGGTGATCATGCTATCACATTATATGTCTACTTAATTTGTTGTTAATGGGTATGAAAGGGTCATTGAGTCATGGTAGCATGATAATGTGTGGATAGTGTTGGCATGATTGGAGTCTTGGATTGATAACTTCGTAATGTACTTGATTGAATCATTTCTCCAAATTGTTTTGCACGTGAGTAAATTATAACAACCCACCTCTTACAATACTAGTACTATGCAAATGAAACATGATATGACCTTTCAAATTAGCGCCAATTTTTAAAAGAGCTTGAATCTTATATTATAGGGCGATATGTGCATCTAACACTTAAGAAGGTCAAGTGTATATATGTTTTGTGTCAAATTGAGGAGATCATGTCCCTAAACAAAGTGAGAGAATTGAGGTGATTGTAGGTCTTCAGAAGCTAGCAGGTGAGTCACCTACTTACTTAGCTTAAATTTGCTAGCTAAACGGAGACGAGACCCGACGTCGAATTTGTCCAAGTTTGATTATGAATAAAGTCTGTGTTAAGGGTATAACTTTAGCCTGTGTTTTATCATCATAAATGGACTTTATTTTCAGCCCAATATTATTAATAAAAGGGCCTAAGTACACCACAACCCACTTGGCTAGTTGGGCCCAAACTAAGTGAAGAGGAATTTGAAAAATGGGCAGCCAAAGCCCATCAACTTTGAGACTCATTTAGGCTCAAGTGTAAGGGACAAGCTATTGCATCACAAGGTTATTAATATGTGTTAATATGTGGTGAAAAGTTCAAAAGAAAGTCAGCCAAAGAGACTCTTTAAAAGGGCTCAAAAATAGATCCTTAATTTATTTCACTTTGGAACAAATTTTTAGCTTTCCTAAAGACTCTTTCTCTCTCTTTATTTCACTTCACAAGGCAACCTACACAACCCTCTAGGGTTCTTGAAGGAAACCTGAACCTTGAAGGTTAAGGTAAGTGGAAATATGCATGTATTTGTTATACTTATCCCATGACAAATAAGAAGTATATGCTAGTTATGTTTGTGCTGAAATTTTGGACGGCATGTGTCCTAAGGATTACTGTTAACTTTTCTTATTGTTCAAGAGGATTTTCTCTTCTTGGTTAGCTGAATTATGAAGTAAGAATTATGTTTTTAACAAGGTTTAGTTTGTTAGTGATGTATCTTAGCTGCTACACCAGTTTTACAGTCTACAAAAGTGAGTCCTTATAGGATATCACAATTGTGTTCTTAGTACGAACTTGTGGGATGATGGATGGAAGGCTATTATCTTACATCCTTCATGACTGCTTTGGTACTATTCTAAGATTATTTTAAGGCTGTTTTTATGTATATATGTGTTGAGGACAATTTGGTTAAAGTTGGAACAGTTTTGGGATTGTCGACGTCAAAATAGGGCAAAGGGACGTAACGTTATGCTGCCTATTTGTATGTTGCGTAGAATTGTTATGTGTTATGTTTTGTGGGCTATTGTAAGACTGTCATGGTACTAGAATAGGCTGCACATGATATGAATATGAGAATGTGTATTAGAAAATACAATTAGGGGCGAAATGGTTGAAAGAATACGCTCAGGTTTATAAATACCCGCTTGCTGCCTGTATGTTGTTTTTTATGAGATTGGGATGCCAAGATGTATCTATTGGATGCTAATGCTAGTTTTGTAACCTAATGTGTTGTAGGTAAATATTCGGAGGAAGGGAAGGTTATCTAGAGGTATTAGGGAGGTCGTACAGTGAGGTATGTAAGGCTACTCGATTTTGTATTACTTGGCATGAAATCCAGATTCTTCCTTGGCACATAAAGGACTTACCAACTCTGACATAACTATTAATTATGTCTCCACTCTTTCACATGTTCATGTTCTCTCATACATAGTCACTTTCAAATATGCATACATACATGGATACCAAGTTACATGGGTTCTTGTTGCTAAATAAAGTTCACAAGTAGTTTCATCTCATACGCATTTCATTCTCCGATATTATGACCACCAAAAGAATCATCTCAAAGTTAATTGAAAGATAAAGTAAAGTATATTGCTTGTTGATGGGTGGTAACCGGAAGGGTGGAAGAATCACCTAGCCAGGGTCGATCCTATCATGGGGTGAAAGGAAAATCCTAGCCAGGGACGATCTCGATATAGATTTACCACTGATCAGCTGATCATTTGTATTACTTGTTGTGCACAATTTATACAGTAAATATAAAGTAATAAAAAGAACATAAAGTACATGATCCCACAGTATAACTAAGGGTGACCTCTTATCCTACACTAGCGCATAGTTTCATTTGAGTTGTTACTTCATATATAGTATTTCTTGCTTTATGTATACATCACTTACGAGGGACTTGCATTTCATGCCACAGGTACAAGTGCTAGTAGATCTCCCCAGTAGGAGTACAAGATATCCGGTTGCTGTTACCAGGCTCCAAGTTGCTTCGGAACTTTGTGTGTGTCTAGAGCTTATATTTTTTTATTTTATAGTTAGTCGAGGCAGGGCCTGTCCCCACCCTTATCAGATACTTTTCCTTATCTAGAGGCTTTGTAGACTATGTAAATTAAAGTGTGGTCATGTCTCATGCTTTAAACACCATGTCTCCAACGGCCTAGCCATATGCATTTCCTTTTAGCTTGTTATCACTGTTTATTTTCTTAAAGGCATGTCAAATGTAGAAATCCCTTCTAATATGTATAGAAAGCAAACAAATACAGGTTGGTTCTCCCGAGCCTCATTAGCAACAGGTGCCAGTCTGCCCTAACGGGACTTGGGGCATGACAAAAGAGGTATCTGAGCGGGTTATCCGAGGAAGTCTACAAAGTCGTGTCTATGTAGAGTTTTGTTTATCGATGTGTTGTGCACCACATTTATAAGCAGGAGGCTACATGGCATTTAGAAGTTGTTACTTTCTTTTTGTTCTTTAGATTGTGCCATAGAGCTAAGTGTGATAGGTGGATTATGTCTATCCCTTAAGTTGTTTTGTACAAGTATGCCAGAAAATAGGAAGAACAAAGGTAAAGGGAAGGGAGTAGAAGTTGTGGTTGGTATACCCAGTTAGGTGAGACAACGAAATAAGGTTCGAGAGGAGTCTCTGTCACAGACATCTCCAACTCCTCCAACTCCTGATGAACCCAGAAGTAGTGAAATTCCCTCAGAACCTCCTATTGATGCTACTGTGCAGGATCTAAGAAATGCAATCCAACTATGGACCCGTATAGTTGCTGGCCAAGGTGAAAGACAGGAAGGTTTGGTTATAGGTGTAGGTGGTGTGACTAGGGCAGCTGGGACAAGGATACGTGATTTTTTTAATTTGGACACTCCATCCTTCACTGGCTCACATCCTAATAAAGATTCCCAAGACTTTATTATTCAGATTCAGCACACTTTAGATGTTATGCATGTGAGTGGATAGAAGCTGTCGAGTTAGCGACATATAGGTTGAAGGGTGTGGCTATATTGTAGTATGAAGTTTGGAAGAAATCTAAGGGTATAGATGCACCCCCAACTATCCAGAAGGAGTTCAAAGAGGCATTTCTTGACCATTAATTGCCATTAGAGATCCGAGAGGCTCGGGCAGATTAGTTCTTGAATATCCACCAAGGGAATATGAACGTGAGGGAGTGTAGCCTTCAATTTAATTCCCTGGCCAGGTATGCTCCTAACGTAGGTTCTACTATGGCAGATAGAGTTCATCGATATGTGAATAGATTGGATATGTATCTGGTTAGAGACTGTACCATTGCTTCCTTGAACAAAGACATGGATATAGCGAGAATGCAAGCTTTTGCATAGAAATTGGAGGATCAGAGGCAAAGGAGAAGGACACATGAGTTAGAAAGGGCGCAGTCCAAGAGGAACAGTTCTATAGGGCTATTTACACCACCCCAAGGTGAGCTTAGGCCTCGGTTTTTTAATAGACCGCCTAGGCCATCATCCTCCTACTCTACAGCTAGTGCTCACCACAACTTCAAGGGTCTAGAAGTAATCAGTTTGGTCAATGAGGTGAGGGACAAGATACATGGACAACAGAATATTCCATAGGTCGGCAAATGACCCCTACACAACCTTGTAAACCATGTGGAAGAAGTCATTTAGGTATATTTCATGTTGGGGTAGACTCTTGTTATTGGTGTTGTGCGCTAGGGCATATGATAAGAGGTTGCCCGAGGAGGCGTATGGGTGGTATAGTACAATCTACTACGTCAACTGTTGCATCATTATCATCAGTTCCTCCATTAGGTAGGGGTTAACAAGCACCTATTGGTTGTGGTAGATGTTTTACAGGGGTAGCTAGCTCTAGCGGAGTCCAGAATCACACTTATTCTCTGGGGAGTCGGCAAATTTGGTCATGTGATGTGGTCATAGGTACATTGTCCATCTTTTCACATAATGTATATGCATTAATTGACCCTGGTTCTACACTATTATATATTACCCCACTAGTTGCTGGGAAGCTTAAGAGAACGGCCAAATTATTGAACCAACCATTTGAAATGTCTACACCAACAAGTGAATCTATTATGGCTAGAAATGTCTATTATGACTGTGTAGTAGCTGCTTGTGACCGTAACACATTGGCTGACCTTATTGAGTTAGAAATGGGGGAATTTGGTGTTATAATGGGTATGGATTGGTTAGCTTCTTGCTATGACACTATAGATTGCTGAACTAAGAGAATGTACTTCCACTTTCCAAATGAGGCTGTTCTTGAACGGGAAGGCAATGTTGAGGCGCCAAAGGGGAAGTTTATCTATTATTTTTAATGCCGGAAAGATAAGACCTAAGGGGTATATATGTCATTTAGTTAAAGTGAGGGATATGGAGGAAGAATCACCAACTCTTCAGTTAGTTCCAGTAGTGAATGAATTTGTTGATGTGTTACTTGAAGAACTTCCAGGATTACCTCCAGAACGAGAAGTAGATTTTGGTATTGACTTACTTCCAAGCACTCAAGCTATTTCCATCCCTCCATATAGAATGGCCCCAACAGAATTGCGTGAATTAAAAGAGCAGTTAAAAGACTTATTGGAGAAGGGTTTTATAAAACCTAGTGTGTCCCCTTGGGGTGCACTAGTCTTATTTGTACGCAAAAAGAATAGCACCTTGAGAATGAGTATCGACTATCGACAATTAAATAGGGTGACAATTAAGAATAAATACCCCCTTCCCAGGATTGACGATTTATTTGATCAGTTATAGGGTGCCAAATGCTTTTCAAAAATTGATTTGAGATCAGGGTATCACCAAGTAAGGGTGAAGGAGGAAGATATATCTAAGACTGCTTTCAGAACACGTTATAGTCACTTTGAATTTCTTGTTATGTCATTTGGGCTAACGAATGCACCAATGATTTTTATGGATTTGATGAATAGGGTATTCAAGACATTCTTAGATGTGTTTGTGATAGTGTTTGTAGATGACATTTTGCTATATTCAAGATCAGAAGAGGACCACGCAAATCACTTGCGATAGGTGTTACAAGTTCTTCGTGATCGACAGTTATATGACAAGTTTTCTAAATGTGAATTTTCACTAAAATCCATGGTATTCTTGGGTCATATTGTGTCTGATGAGGGAATAAGGGTTGATTTGCAAAAGATAGAGGCGGTGAAAGATTGGCCAAGACCAACAACACCCACGGAAGTTCGGAGCTTCCTAGGTTTGGCAGGTTATTACAGGAGGTTTTTTGAAGGTTTTTCTTTTATTTCTACACCTCTAACAATGTTGACACATAAGGCGACTAAGTTCCAATGGAATGATGCATGTGAAAGGAGCTTTCAGGAGCTAAAAAATAAGCTAAGTTCTACAACTGTGCTAGTACTTCCAGAAGGCACCGAGGGGTATGTAGTGTATTGTGATGCTTTAGGAGTTGGCTTAGGGTATGTATTGACACAACATGGTAGGGTAATTGCTTATGCATCTAGACAACTATGACCACATGAGAAAA
This sequence comes from Solanum clarkiae, assembly GCA_011800125.2. NCBI lineage: Eukaryota > Viridiplantae > Streptophyta > Magnoliopsida > Solanales > Solanaceae > Solanum > Solanum clarkiae. Next base: position 548 of record JAABOM020064663.1, on the reverse strand, counting down.
ACTATCCAACTCATGATCTTGAGATAGCAGTGGTTGTATTTGCTTTGAAAATATGGATCCACTATTTGTATGGGGTTCACGTTGACATATATACTGATTATAAGAGCCTGTAATGCGTCTTTAAGCAGAAAGACCTAAACTTAAGACAACGGAGATGGATAAAGCTATAACACCCCACACCTTATACTACACCACTAATATTATACAAGTGAAATATGACATGATTTGGTTAAACTAGCACTAGTTTTCAAAAGTGCTTGAAACTCGCGTTAATGGGCTATACGTGCGTCTAGCTCTTAAGAGGGTCGAGTGTATACATGTTTTGTATCGAAATGAGGAGATTACGGACTTAAAATTAAGTGAGAGAATTGAGGTGCTTGTAGGACTTAAAACCAAGGAGGTGAGTCAGCTACTTGCTTAGCTTAAAATTGCTAACTAAACGGAGATGAGACCCGACGTCAAGATTGTCCGAATTTAATTATGAATAAAGTCCGTGTTAATGGGGTAACTTTGGCCCATGTCTTAGAACCATAGATGGACTATATGTT